>JBBPBX010002766.1:0-17250 GCA_038048925.1 Garcialebias charrua | reverse complement strand
AAACCCCTATGATGAGTGAAATAAATGGACTAAGTTTTCCCTCGCCCGGACGCGGGTCACCGGGGCCCCACTCTGGAGCCAGGCCCGGAGGTGGGGCACGCTGGCGAGCGCCTGGTGGCCGGGCTTTTACCCATGGAGCCCGGCCGGGCACAGCCCGAAGAGGAGACGTGGGTCCCCCTTCCCATGGGCTCACCACCTGTGGGAGGGGCCAAAGGGGTCGGGTGCAATGTGAGATGGGTGGTGGCCGAGGGCGGGGACCCTGGCGGTCTGATCCTCGGCTACAGAAGCTGGCCATTGGGACATGGAATGTCACCTCTCTGGTGGGGAAGGAGCCTGAGCTAGTGTGTGAGGTTGAGAGGTTCCGACTAGAAATAGTCGGACTCACCTCAACGCATGGCTCTGGCTCTGGAACCAGTTTCCTTGAGAGGGGTTGGACACTCTTCCACTCTGGAGTTGCCCCTGGTGAGAGGCGCCGAGCAGGAGTGGGCATACTGGTTGCCCCCCATCTTGGTGCCTGTACGTTGGGGTTCACCCCGGTGAACGAGAGGGTAGCCTCCCTTCGCCTACGTGTGGGGGGACGGGCTCTGACTGTTGTTTGTGCCTATGCACCAAACGGCAGCTCAGACTACCCACCCTTTTTGGAGTCCTTGGAGGGGGTATTGGAGAGTGCGCCTCCTGGGGACTCCCTTGTTCTACTGGGGGACTTCAACGCTCACGTGGGCAATGACAGTGAGACCTGGAGGGGTGTGGTTGGGAGGAACGGCCCCCCTGATCTGAACCAGAGTGGTGTTCTGTTATTGGACTTCTGTGCTCGTCATGGATTGTCCATAACGAACACCATGTTTAAGCATAAGGGTGTCCATATGTGCTCTTGGCACCAGGACACCCTAGGTCGCAGTTCGATGATCGACTTTGTTGTCGTCTCATCTGATCTGCGGCCGCATGTCTTGGACACTCGGGTGAAGAGAGGGGCGGAGCTGTCAACTGACCACTACCTGGTGGTGAGTTGGCTCCGATGGTGGGGGAGGATGCCGGTCAGACCTGGCAGACCCAAACGTATTGTGAGGGTCTGCTGGGAACGTCTGGCAGAGTCTCCCGTAAGACGGAGCTTTAACTCCCACCTCCGGGAGAGCTTTGAACACGTTCCGAGGGAGGCGGGGGACATGGAGTCCGAGTGGGCCGTGTTCCGCGCCTCTATTGTCGAGGCAGCTTATCGGAGCTGTGGCCGCAAGGTTGTTGGTGCCTGTCGTGGTGGCAACCCTCGAACCCGGTGGTGGACACCGGCAGTGAGGGATGCTGTCAGGCTGAAGAAGGAGTCCTATTGGGCCTTTTTGGCTTGTGGGACCCCGGAAGCAGCTGATAGGTACCGGCAGTCCAAGCGGCATGCGGCTCGGGTGGTTGCTGAGGCAAAAACTCGGGCGTGGGAGGAGTTCGGAGAGGCCATGGAGAATGACTTCCGTACGGCTTCGAGGCGATTCTGGTCCACCATCCGGCGTCTCAGGGGGGGAAAGAGGTACGCGACCAACACCATTTATGGTGGGGGTGGCGTGCTACTGACCTCAACTCGGGATGTTGTGAGTCGGTGGGCGGAATACTTCGAAGACCTCCTCAATCCTACTGGCACGTCTTCCACTGAGGAAGCGGAGCCTGGGGACTTTGGGTCGGGTTCTCCGATCTCTGGTGCTGAGGTCGCCGAGGTGGTTAAAAAGCTCCGCGGTGGCAAGGCTCCGGGGGTGGATGAGATTCGCCCGGAGTTCCTTAGGGCTCTGGATGTTGTAGGGTTGTGTTGGCTTACGCGACTCTGCAATATCGCGTGGACATCGGGGGCAGTTCCCTTGGATTGGCAGACTGGGGTGGTGGTTCCCCTATTCAAAAAGGGGGACCGTAGGGTGTGTTCCAACTATAGGGGGATCACACTCTTAAGCCTCCCTGGTAAGGTCTATTCAGGGGTTCTGGAGAGGAGGGTCCGTCGGATAGTCGAACCTCGGATTCAGGAGGAGCAGTGTGGTTTTCGTGCTGGTCGTGGAACACTGGACCAGCTCTACACCCTCAGCAGGGTCCTGGAGGGTGCGTGGGAGTTTGCCCAACCAGTTTACATGTGCTTTGTGGACTTGGAGAAGGCATTCGACCGCGTCCCTCGGGGGGTTCTGTGGGGGGTACTCCGGGAGTATGGGGTACCAGGCCCTTTGATAAGGGCTGTTAGGTCCCTGTACGACCGGTGTCAGAGCTTGGTCCGCATTGCCGGCAGTAAGTCAGGCTCGTTTCCGGTGAGAGTTGGACTCCGCCAAGGTTGCCCTTTGTCACCGATTCTGTTCATAACTTTTATGGACAGAATTTCTAGGCGCAGCCAAGGTGTTGAGAGGATCCGTTTTGGTGACCTTAGAATCGCTTCTCTGTTTTTTGCAGATGATGTGGTCCTACTGGCTTCATCAGTTCGTGATTTACAACTTTCACTGGAGCGGTTTGCAGCCGAGTGTGATGCGGCCGGGATGAGGATCAGTTCCTCCAAATCCGAGGCCATGGTCTTGAGCCGGAAAAGGGTAGCATGCCCTCTCCGGGTCGGGGAGGAGGTCCTGCCCCAAGTGGAGGAGTTTAAGTATCTCGGGATCTTGTTCACGAATGAGGGAAAACTGGAGCGTGAGATCGATAGGCGGATAGGTGCAGCGTCCGCAGTGAAGCGGGCGCTGTACCGGTCTGTCGTGGTGAAGAGAGAGCTGAGTCAAAAGGCAAAGCTCTCAATTTACCGATCGATCTACGTTCCCACCCTCATCTATGGTCATGAGCTTTGGGTTATGACCGAAAGAACAAGATCTCGGATACAAGCGGCTGAAATGAGTTTTCTCCGCAGGGTGGCTGGACTCTCCCTTAGAGATAGGGTGAGAAGCTCAGTCATCCGGGAGGGACTCGGAGTAGAGCCGCTGCTTCTCCACATCGAGAGGAGCCAGTTGAGGTGGCTCGGGCATCTGGTTAGGATGCCTCCTGGACGCCTCCCTGGTGAGGTGTTCCGGGCATGTCCCACCGGGAGGAGACCCAGAGGAAGACCCAGGACGCGCTGGAGGGACTATGTTTCTCGGCTGGCCTGGGAACGCCTTGGGATTCCCCCGGAGGAGCTGCTCCAAGTGGCTGGGGAGAGGGAAGTCTGGGCCTCCCTACTTAGGCTGCTACCCCCGCGACCCGACCCCGGATAAGCGGAAGAAGATGGATGGATGGATGGATATATGTTTTATCATTCAACTATGTTCGTTTTTGCAAACAAACTTATAAATATATTTAATTTTGATTTTAAATTGATTTTAAACTTTGCGCCGTGTTTATTCATGGGAAATCCGATTACTGGTGAACGCAGCATATGTGACGTAAGGAGATGTAGAGGGCTCCGGTTATGCATTTACATATAAGGACGGACAATTTAAAACCCGACGAATTTAGCACTCTAAGTGAATATTTGAGCTATATGTCTTCAGTTTGGGAAGCAGAAAGCTAGATAAACAATAAACAGTAGGTTCTAATTTAGGTCTGCACCCGTATTTATTTGATTTTTACCTTTTTAGGCAGCGAGGAGGCTCCGAGGGGGGGTGGCAGCTTTATTTATTCCATTCCCAGACAAAGTATTTCTTCTTTTGGGAAAGTGAAAAGGCTCACTTGTTCACTGATGATATTAGAACACCCAAAGGTGACACAACGTAACGGCATTTGTCAAGTAAAAAAAAAAAAATAGGCGAGCTGCAAGCAAGCTGCTGACAGACGCAGACTGCTTCTACGTCTCCTTACGTCACATATGCTGCGTTCGTGTGTAATCGTATTTCCCATGAATAAACACGGCGCAAAGTTTAAAATCAATTTAAAATCAAAATTAAATATATTTATAAGTTTGTCTGCAAAAACGAAGTTGAATGATAAAACATACAGGTATATGTAGTGCAATATGATGCATAGTTATAAGATGATGTCAGTTCAGCTTTAAGACCCTTCTAGCTTTGAGGAGAAAAATTGTGGCTCTTAATACAAAAGAAATGTGAGGAAGCTTGGGTGTGCGTACTGAATTCAGGGGAATTTAAGAGAAAACTAAGTTTCATAGTACTGTAGTGGGAAACACACTTGAGTGAAAGAAGACAATATGTATGTTTTTTTTATGTATAAAATCTATAAGAAGAGTAAAGGTTATGGAGATTAGAACAGAAGAATTAGCTTACAATTGTTAAAAAATAAAATGGATTGCTCAAACTTACTGTTTTACCCTATACTGAACACAACGTTCACAACAATCTTGAATTTTCCAAAAGAATAATCATAAAACTTAGTTTTTTTTTAGAAGTCTTTATTCATTTCATAACAAAATTAAAATACATAACATAACAAATAACATATCTTTAACTACAAAACATAGTATATATAAAATGAAAGGCAGCAGATGAAGAAAAAAAATCTTATAATATCTGCTCCTTTGTTATCCAATAAACCATTCAAATAAACAAATTCAAAAATTTGTCAAAACAAGTAGTAAATAACTCAAGCGATATTTCAAATATCTAACACACTTTTCATGAAATACATTCATATACTGTATATATTTTTAGCATATGGACTTTTACCAGTTTCTTAAATATTGAGATTGATTTAGCTTCCTTAACAGCTAACTCCAAATCGTTCCACAGTCTAACACCTTGAATTATGGTAGATCTTCCCTTCAAACTGGTTCTGAATTGCGGTTTAAGAAAAACATCTTTCCCCTTAAGATTATAATTACTGGATCTTTTCACATAATTATTTTGGATATTAGAAGGCAATGCATTATGATGCGCTCTATACATAAATGACAAGATGTTATAATCCACTAAATCAGGGAACTTCAAAAACTTCAATTCACAAAATAATATATTAGATGGATGACAATAATGTTTACCCTTGATAATTCTTATAACTCTCTTCTGCAATATAAAAAAGTTTTGATTTTGCTAAGAACATTTTAATCCCATTATACCTTAACATACCATACATACCATAGACTTTTAAAATTCATTCGAAAGTGAACTAGAAGCCAGTGATGGGAATGTGTTATCTTTTGCGTAGTGTATACCAGTTAGAAATTGATTTAATGTGTTTTGTATTAGTCGCAAACAAGCATTAGCACCCTGACTTTTTCCATGAAGAAGTGCATTGTACTAATCAAGCCTAGACATTATAAAGCATGTATTGCTGTCCAAAGACTTATTTTAGACAGTACTGTATTGGCTATATTTTAGACAGTGGCACAGATCTCTTTTGCAAGAGATGCCTGGACCTGAAGCCAGCCTAACATGCATGTTTTGGACAGTACAGGGGAAACTGGAGTACCTGGAGAAAACACTTGCAAACACAAGGAGAACATGCAAACTCCACACAGAAAAAATCCAGGTCCAAACTGGGCTTGAACCTATGACCTTCTTGGTGTGAAGCAACAGTGCTAACCACTAAGCTGGTGTGCAGCCTGTAATATAATTTTTTTCTCAAAAGGGCCAAGAGAAGAAAAGTTAATGAGTGCTGGTAACATTAGGTGTAAACAACAAAACCTTTTCTTTTCAATGCATTTTTAAGCTATCTAACTCCTGACACCTGATGTCTAACAGGATCTATGAGATGTTTGACAGCGTGTGCACCAGTATGCCTCAGACAAAAGTTTTAGACAATCATCTGCATAAAAATGAAAGGTTATATAACATGTTTGTGAAAAATAGCACCCAGTGGCATCATGTATTAAGAACAAAGAAGAGGTTCAAGAATGAAACCTTGTGGTACCCCAATGTGACATTGGCAATGTCATATAAAGACAGTGAGTGTAGGTGTTGATATCATCAGCCAAGTTGTCAAGTTTGCTTGACATTTCTAGAGAGTCGGGCTCATTGAAATAAAGAACTGAGCTCAATGTAGAAAATATAGAAATTATAAACCAGGGATTAAAGTTGGAAACAATAAAATCAGATAAATATTTAGATTTGGCAGCTTGTGCTGCTTTCAACTCTTCCAGCTCTCAGCATTTTAAAAGAAACCCAAAACCTGTCTTTCTTCCACCTCCATTCCACCCTCTTTCACTCTCATCAAATAATATGTGTCATCGTTTAACCAGTTTGGTAAAATAAAGTTGAACTTTCTGTGACCCATTTAAACTTTGGGTTAAACGATTTTTGTATTGTGAAATATGTCCTAGCTGTAGAAATCCACAAACTGGGTTTTCTCAGTGAAAACAGGAAATTTATATTTGTTTGCAGGTTATCTATACTGTAGAGTGTGCTGCTGCCAAAAGTCTCAACACTGTATTCTGACAGAAAAGTATGTGTGTGTGGGGGGTTTTCTAAAGCTGCAGGATAAGCTGCAAATCAAAGATCTTGACTGAAATGGAAACTTGTGTCTGAATAGTAATAAGAATGCTTTAGTGTTTATGTATTGGTGCCATTAATAACTTTTTGTGAGTCCATCATTAAACAGGGGTGGAGGCCTCCGGGTTCAACTGTCCCCCTCTTACAATGCTGTTATTGCTAGTATCACTCAGCCCTCTGTGAATAGCAAACAACCATCAGGGTGCTAACGATCCATCGTTAGGCTGATGGTCCTCCTTGATCATGTGAGCAGCTGGTTTCGGCTGTCATCAGCCAACTGGTTGATCCACTGTGAGAGGGTGCTATTTATAAGACTGAGCTGAATACAGCACCTCAGACTGAGGAAGTCTTTCGGACGAAAGACGAAACGTTTCTACAATTTTTTTTGCTTTGTTTTGTTTTTTGAATGTCCAAAGGACCAGAGTTAGCTTTTTTAGATTTGTGTGAGACTATTTTGTTTAAGGTTGCTCAGGCATACTTTCAACTCAAAAAATAAAAATCCTCAATAAATATTGAAAATATAGATAAAATATAGACTGTTTATTGTGGCATTAGTATGGTAGCATCTGTTACATGTTTACTTCTCTTTGCAATGCAACAGTTAGTTGTGTCCATTCAACATTTTTAGTAGACTCACTACACAGGCATCACATTCTCTGAAAACAGAGGTACCGCAGTTCTTTTGAAATGATTGCAGTGATGTGACGCATCCATTTTTATGAGTCTTTACTAAACTATAGTTCCATAAGCACTACATGGAGATAAAATAGTTCAGCCTCTCTCTGCATGGCTGGCTAAATATAGCACATCATCTACCCACTCATTTAGACAAAAAGGAAGTGCTGTGCGTATCAGCTTCTGCTTGCACTAACAGTTTCTGTCTGAGGTAATCACAAAGGGCATATCAACATCTTATTATCGTGTAAAGTTTATAAATGCTGGTAGATACAACATACATTCTGATCTGTGTTTCTTTGAGAGAAGCAAAGCAATAGGTGCTTCATGAGACACCGAAACAGAAACAAACTACGGTAAACAGCAAGTGGAGCGGAGATGGACAGAATATATTTATGACATCCAAAAACCTGTGATTAAAGATGCTTCATCTTGTGAAGCAATGCTGAACTTTGTGTTTGAGCGCTGCATTTGTCACATGATCTAAAGTTAAAATCCTTCTCACTTCAATCCTGTTAAATCATTTTGGACTGATGAGTGTGGTCACGAAGGAAAAATAACTTTAAAAATATGATACGCTTTAAACCAAACCTGCAATAAGTCAGTGGTCCATAGGTTAGACATATACATGCTTTGATTCATGCACTTGGACACTGTTCCTGCATACTAATGACACACAGACATCACTACATGAACACACACCTTCTCACAAGAGGAAATAGATGTAGAGTGCTCACTCCCTCAGTTTGACTCATTTAGTGGGAGTGGAAGAGAACTGAAGGACAACTTGATTCTTGTTTTTACAGATGAAGGTATGTTTATAGTTTATTACCTTTAGTTCACACCAGCCACTCTTTAAGAAGCATATCTATATATTCATAGGCTATATGCATATGTATTTTTGTTTACCTGAGGTGTTGCTGGATACTCCGAGACATTTGGTTTAAGCTCATCCTTGACAGGATCTCGACTTCTCTGTTTCCTTGTTTCTTGGCCAGACCTTTTTACAGCTTCACTGATGCTTCGCTCGACACTTTTACGAAGAAACAATTGTTTCGCGTAGACTGTTACTCATGTTGATTATTTATTGTCCTGAATTTTCTGTTTTTCTTTAATTTGACTGTTTCTGTTAGCATGTTAAATGGTAAAGTTCGCCACACACCAGTGTTTTTACTGAGACTTCAAGGTTTATTTTTAATGTTCGTGTTCAAGGTTACATTATTTGTACAAAAGTGCCTTTTCTTTTAAGCAGGGCATATGAATATTTGCAATTTTTATTCATAATAATCTGTTTCCAAACAGTTGGTTGATGTAAAAAACCCTTCAGAGGACTACACTGAGTATTCACGATTTGGCTCTTTTTAAAAATGTTATAATGTGCAAGCCTTTATGTTTAATCTTTTCATGTCGTATATAGGTATTTTCATCTTAATCTGAGTATGGTATTATTCCATCTGAACATTCCCCCAGTGCAGTGGGTGTTTGAGGTGTGACTCACCAACATGTGTGATACCTGCGATAATGGAGGTGGTTAAAGAAGGTGTTGGAATATGAAACGTAAGACGTTTTAGCACTGTTGGGTTGTGACAGTGGTCACTACATACTACAGTTGTGTGTGTTGGTGTTTGTGTGGGTTATCTTCACCTTTTGGTGCTTTTATGGATGAGAAACATTTAAGGGGAAGTTGGTCTAAAAAAATCAGACTTCTCAAAAAAATATTGTGACGTTAAAAGAAACAAACAACTGTAATGATTGTATTTACACGAACCTGATCACAGCTGTGTTTGAAAGAATAAATACCAGTAAATGAGTCATTAGACATCAGTGTTGCTGATCCTGTTCCAACAAACAGTCGCAAAATGTGGCATTGGAGGAATGTGCCACTCTTGGCAGGAAACATAAACATGTTGAATTTGTGGAACGTGTGAAACAAAGCCGAGGGATGAAGTTAGTAACTACTCAAAAAAGAAGTTGTCATATTTCACACTCAAGTGTAACGTCATATAAAGACACAGAGTGAAGATGTTGATGAAATCATCAGCCAGCATAAGAATCCCAGACACAGCTTTAGATAGTTCTGGAAAACGTATCTGTGTACTGTAGCCTTACACTCTGCTGTGAGCACACTATGAATAAACCTCTGTGTGTTAGAGTGAGCGACCAGCATCAGAGGAGGGAGAGACTTCATGATGGACAAGCTTTTTTTTCCCATTTATAGATGGCCTCCCTTCTCACCTTACAGCCATCCTCTCACACAGATATTTTTTATTTTATTTTATTTTTTAATAGAGAGAAAGAAAAGACAGAAAGTAAGACAACAAAACAACAATTATCCACAAAAAGAGCACAAGGCAAACACACCCAACCTCCGTCCGCAATCCTGCAAAGCACATGACAGAACACAGCAACGAAACATACATGCATAAAAACTAATAATATTCATGACCTTGCAGTAGATTTCCATAAATAAACATACCCATACCTACAAATATATATACAGTATACATACATATGCATTCATATCACATATCTATCTACATATCTGCATATGATATCTACATATATATCCCTGCATCCATTTGTGTGTGGTTGTGAGCATGCATAAGTGAATAAGGTTCCTCCAATAGAACATTCAGCAGCGACTGTGAAGCATCAGAGATCCGTCCCCCCAAAGCCCGAGGCAGATGAAGGGGCGATCAAAGCCCAAGACCCCAAGAAGGACCCCGAGCCCAGAGTCCCCAGGGCCACCCGAACAGGACGAGCCACTCGCCCACTCCCCAGATCCGACCAAGGGGGAGAACCGGACGAGCTCCACCAGCGACCACACACAATGACCCCCGGGGGGCCAACAGCGACAAGCCCACAGGCCCCCGCCGGAGCCCGCTGCAAGAGCCCGCTGCACTGACGTAGCCTCAGGCCCGGACACCGAGGCCCGGGCACCGGGGACGCCCACCCCTCAGGCCCAGACCCGATAGGACCAGAGGACCCGAGCTCCACCAGGCAGCCACCAGGCCGAGCCGACACACGCCCAAGCGCCCAACCCCCGAAAGCGATAGCAAGGGCCCCCAGCCCGCCCGCAGGCAAAAGGACACCCACCCGGGGGCCACGTGGTAGGAGCGCAATATCAAGTAGCCTTAGATGTAACAGAGAGGGGGCAGTCCAAATCCTAGCCTGACAATTAGACATTCATACACAGACACACTCACTCAGACCCACCCTCATCCTCACTCACACAAAGACAAACAATAACGACACGTTCCATTCATAATCCTGATGCACCCTCTATACCCCCTAGGTCCAAGACATGTACCTGCCCCCTACATGGGGCAGCCCATACCCAAACCCAGGAGGTAGGCCCATTCATTCTGGGGTGGAGAGTAGCCGACATCCAAGATTCGGCCCAACCCTCTCCCTGCCGACAGGACAGGACACCCGAGCCCAAGCAGCCCCAGGGAGAGCGCAATGCCAGCCCCGCCCACGGCGAACCCCCAGGCCCCGAACCCCCCCATATCCCAGGACAACCCCTGACGGCCCACCCCCAGAATGTCCGCCAGGCAACCAGGGGGGTGAGAGAAAAAAAAAATATATATATATATATATATATATATATATATATATATATATATATATATATATATATATATATATATATATATATATATATATATATATATATATATATATATATATATACAGGGAACCCCCGACCTACGAACGAGTTTGGGACCTAAGAACCGTTCGCAGGTCGATCGGTTCGTAGGTAGGGGGTGAAAGTAGCGTCTCGTTCGTAGGTCGCTATTCTGTTCGTAGGTCGCGGAAATACCGCTAACGGACCGCCGCGCCCACATTTAACAGCATGACACTGACATACTGGGCTATATACATGCACAGAACTTTATTTACAAGCACTTATCTAAACAATTACACCACACATGCATCCATAAACACCTGTACATCAGTAACTTCACATCAGAACTGCAGCAAATCAGCAGGAAATCTCATCATCAAAATTATGTCAACAATCACACTTGAGCACTTCTGAAAGTGCAGCTTTTCACATCAAACCTGCAGCAAACCAGGGATTCCCATCAGCAAAATTATGTCAACAAGCACACATGAGCACTTCTGAAAGTGCAGCTTTTCACATCAAACCTGCAGCAAACCAGGGATTCCCATCATCAAAATGATGTCAACAATCACACATGAACACTTGTCAAAGTGCAGCTTTTCACAGCAAAACAGCAGCAAATCAGAGAGTCACATCAGCAAAATGATGTCAACAATCACACATGAACACTTGTCAAAGTGCAGCTTTTCACATCAAACCTGCAGCAAACCAGGGATTCCCATCATCAAAATGATGTCAACAATCACACATGAACACTTGTCAAAGTGCAGCTTTTCACATCAAACCTGCAGCAAACCAGGGATTCCCATCATCAAAATGATGTCAACAATCACACATGAACACTTGTCAAAGTGCAGCTTTTCACAGCAAAACAGCAGCAAATCAGAGAGTCACATCAGCAAAATGATGTCAGCAATCACACATGAGCACGTTGTGTTGATGAGTGTCCATGTGCATGAGAAAGAAGTCCATGAAGCAGCAGAAAAATGAATCAAAATTGTCTTACTTTGACCGAAGTGTAGGTAGACAGATGTTGTTCTCATGATCATGAAAGAAGTCCATGAAGCAGCAGAAAAATGAATCAAAATTGTCTTACTTTGACCGAAGTGTAGGTAGACAGATGTTGTTCTCATGATCAAACCTGCATCTGATGGAACTGCTGAGCCATTGCTCAACAATGAATGTTGTGAGCATTTTAGGCCAGCTGTAAGTTCAGGCATGTGTCAGTTCAGGTCTGTGGTCCTGATGTGAGCAGGTCTGTGCATCACATGAAGTTTTTTTGGTTTTTGGCAGCAGTCATTTATGCAGAACGACACAAAGGTGATGGATGGAGGCAACATGCAGGACACCAGAGGCAGGCTGGAGGACAGGCAGCACCAGAGGCTCATCCATGACGTGGAGCAACACGCGGATGAACTGTTGGAACACAACCACACACACACGTCAGCACCTGCTGATAACAACAACACAGACAACAACAACTTCTCCTTACGTGTGTGGTGTGGTGTGTGGAGCAGGAGGACAGGCAGGAGGCTGGAGGCAGAGCAGGAGGCTGGAGGCAGAGCAGGAGGCTGGAGGCAGAGCAGGAGGCTGGAGCAGGTGCAGGAGGCTGGAGGACCAGTAGCACGTAGCACCAGAGGCTCATCCATGACGTGGAGCAACACGCGGATGAACTGTTGGAACACAACCACACACACACGTCAGCACCTGCTGATAACAACAACACAGACAACAACAACTTCTCCTTACGTGTGTGGTGTGGTGTGTGGAGCAGGAGGACAGGCAGGAGGCTGGAGGCAGAGCAGGAGGCTGGAGGCAGAGCAGGAGGCTGGAGGCAGAGCAGGAGGCTGGAGCAGGTGCAGGAGGCTGGAGGACCAGTAGCACGTAGCACCAGAGGCTCATCCATGACGTGGAGCAACACGCGGATGAACTGTTGGAACACAACCACACACACACGTCAGCACCTGCTGATAACAACAACACAGACAACAACAACTTCTCCTTACGTGTGTGGTGTGGTGTGTGGAGCAGGAGGACAGGCAGGAGGCTGGAGGCAGAGCAGGAGGCTGGAGGCAGAGCAGGAGGCTGGAGGCAGAGCAGGAGGCTGGAGCAGGTGCAGGAGGCTGGAGGACCAGTAGCACGTAGCACCAGAGGCTCATCCATGACGTGGAGCAACACGCGGATGAACTGTTGGAACACAACCACACACACACGTCAGCACCTGCTGATAACAACAACACAGACAACAACAACTTCTCCTTACGTGTGTGGTGTGGTGTGTGGAGCAGGAGGACAGGCAGGAGGCTGGAGGCAGAGCAGGAGGCTGGAGGCAGAGCAGGAGGCTGGAGGCAGAGCAGGAGGCTGGAGCAGGTGCAGGAGGCTGGAGGACCAGTAGCACGTAGCACCAGAGGCTCATCCATGACGTGGAGCAACACGCGGATGAACTGTTGGAACACAACCACACACACACGTCAGCACCTGCTGATAACAACAACACAGACAACAACAACTTCTCCTTACGTGTGTGGTGTGGTGTGTGGAGCAGGAGGACAGGCAGGAGGCTGGAGGCAGAGCAGGAGGCTGGAGGCAGAGCAGGAGGCTGGAGGCAGAGCAGGAGGCTGGAGCAGGTGCAGGAGGCTGGAGGACCAGTAGCACGTAGCACCAGAGGCTCATCCATGACGTGGAGCAACACGCGGATGAACTGTTGGAACACAACCACACACACACGTCAGCACCTGCTGATAACAACAACACAGACAACAACAACTTCTCCTTACGTGTGTGGTGTGGTGTGTGGAGCAGGAGCACAGGGAGGAGGCTGGAGGAGGTGCAGGAGGCTGGAGGCAGAGCAGCAGGAGCACGGGTACGTGGTACCCGACGCTGTTCCATGAGGCGAAACAGCAAGTGGATCTGTTGAAACACAAACACACACAGACGTGAACACCTGCTGATAACAACAACACAGACAACAACAACTTCTCCTTACGTGTGTGGTGTGGTGTGTGGAGCAGGAGCACAGGGAGGAGGCTGGAGGAGGTGCAGGAGGCTGGAGGCAGAGCAGCAGGAGCACGGGTACGTGGTACCCGACGCTGTTCCATGAGGCGAAACAGCAAGTGGATCTGTTGAAACACAAACACACACAGACGTGAACACCTGCTGATAACAACAACACAGACAACAACAACTTCTCCTTACGTGTGTGGTGTGGTGCGTAGCAGGTGTGTGGATGGACCAGGGGGACGTGCCGCTTTGGAGGCTGTCGAGAGAGAGGTGATGATTACAGTAGGTGTAGATGTAAGTAAAAAAAAAAAAGAGAAAATAAATTAACATGTCTTTGCTGTACCTTTCTGACGTTGCTGTGCTGGGATGTGAGGGTGGGCAGGTCAGTGATGGGATGGTGGAGTTGGTGAAGAGGAGGGGGAGGAGGAGGAAGGCTGTGAACATAAGCAGAGACAGATGACATTAATTTGTGTAACATGACAACTCCAAAAAAAAAAAAAACATTTCATTTCAGTACGTGCTGTACCTGGAGGGAGGGAGCGGGGGGGGCGGCGTGTTTCACTGGGGAGATGGTGGGCTGTCCATGTCTTCCTCCTGGCTTGCTGCAGTAGGACTGGATGGCCTCTCGTCCGCTGGGATGTCCAAGGCCTCCTCCTGGCTTGCTGCAGGAGGACTGGATGGCCTTTCAGCTGGTGCATCAGCAGATCCTGGAGGCGGTGCTGTGACCTTTGTAAAATATTGCAGCATGCTGCTCTGCACCTTTTCAAGCTTTTTATCATCCAGGATCTGCTGATAACACGCAACTTCATTGAGGACACCCCGACGGACCTTGGCGAACCTCTCACAGTCCACGTCCTGCTTCTCAATCCTCGCCAGGAAGTTGTGGAGATCCTGAAAGGCCAGCACCATCTCCTGCCTGGTGAAGGTCGGAGGAATGACCTCCACCTCCTCCTCCTCCTCAACTTCCTCATCCGGGACGTGCCTGTCGAGCTGAATCAGGTCGTCTGGGGACAGGTCCTCTCCTGATGCACCAAGCAGGTGTTCGATATCGTCATGGTCCATTTCGAGCTCCAGTGACCTGCCCATCCTCACAACATCCTCGATTACACGGTCCACCTCCTGGGAATCGTGTACCCCCTGAACAAGCTCTGGACAGAGCTTCTTCCAGACTCCACACATGTTCTGTGGAGTAACACGATCCCAGGAGTGGCCAATGTTGTACACAGCATCGAGGATGTTGTACTTACGCCAGAAGTCTTTCAGCGTGAGGGTCTGAGAGTTCTCCGTTGCCTCCAAAGCGGCACGGATGACTCGCTGCAGGTAGTACGCCTTAAACGTACTAATAACCCCCTGGTCCATTGGCTGGATCAAAGAGGTGGTATTGGGAGGCAGGTACACCACCTTCACATGCCTGTTCAACGTGGTGAGAGTAGGGGGGTGTCCTGGAGCGTTGTCCAAGACCAGCAGGACTTTAAAGGCAATGTTCTGGTCATTGCAAAAACGCTTCACTTCTGGAACAAAGTTGTTGTTGAACCAATTTGTAAAAACTTCCAGCGTCACCCAAGCCTTTTTATTAGACGCCCAATAAACAGGAAGTGTAGATTTAACAACATTTTTGAAGGGCCTGGGTTTATGAAATTGGTACACCAACAACGGCTTGAGTTTGCAATCACCCGAAGCATTGCCCCCCACCAGCAAGGTCAAACGCTCCTTGCCGACCTTGTGGCCGGGTGCGGTTCGTTCTTCCCTACTGATGTAGGTCCTGTCTGGCAAACGCTTCCAGAACAGCCCTGTCTCATCCACATTGAAGACCTGCTGGGCAGTGTACCCACCGTCCCTGATGATCTCAGCCAGTTCTGCTGGGAATGCCTCAGCTGCCTCG
This sequence comes from Garcialebias charrua, assembly GCA_038048925.1. NCBI lineage: Eukaryota > Metazoa > Chordata > Actinopteri > Cyprinodontiformes > Rivulidae > Garcialebias > Garcialebias charrua. Next base: position 1,712 of record JBBPBX010002766.1, on the reverse strand, counting down.
TGGTCAGCACTTGCTGCCTCACCTAAATGCACACAAAATGACACGGTTAACCTGTTGTAACACTGTAATAAAAGGGAAAAAAAATGTAAAAAACAATCGTAAGTCGTGGACTACCTGTACTGTACCTGCATTATTAAAAAATAAAAATGAGAAATTAAATGCTCACCCTGCACTCTGATGTTGTGGAAGTTGTTTCTTTTCCTGAAACGATCAAACCATCCTTTAGATGCAGTGAAGGTCTCTGGTCCATCCAACTCCCCTGATGTGCTGCTTGAAGTCACTCCTCCTGCGCTTGAAGTCCCTCCTCCTGCGCTATGGGAAGACGTCCCTTCACCCGGATCACTCTGGGAGGAGGACGTCCCTTCACCCTGATCACTCTGTGCAGCCCCCTGCCCCCCCGCACCCCCCTGCTCCCCTGCACCTCCCTCACTCGTCCCTAGTTCTATCAGCCTGTTATAGATCCTCCTCGCCTTCTCGCAAATCACCGACATGCCAACTGGTATTCGGCGTTGCGTGTTGTCCTCCAGCCATAGCACAAGCAACCGTTCCATCTCTACTATTCTACCCGTCCTCTGTTTAGTTATGATGGTGGACTTCATTGGGGCCGAAGCACGGACTTGCTGCAAAATGCGCTCTTTGTCCGCCACTATCGTCCCCACAGTCGACCTCGGTAAATCTAGCCTCTCTCCTATTTTAGATGGCGTCATGCCCTGATCAGACATTTTTATTATTTTTGCCTTCGTCTCCAGCGTGATGGTTCTGCGAGGTTTTTTCCCCTCTGCCGCGGCCGCGGACTTTCCAGGTCTCTTTGGAGCCATTCTTCGTACGAGCTAACGTGCTAACTCCTAAGGAGCAAAAATTAAAATTAATGCTAACGTTCATAAATCAATGCAAACGTTTGCTTTCGTCTAAAGATTTCTTTGAGTACGACCGTACCTGCCCGTTCGATGACCCGTCGAAAAATACAGTAGCGTCGAAAATTAGCTAACGTGCTAATTCCTAAGGAGCAAAATTTAAAATTAATGCTAACGTGCTAACGTTCGCTTTAGTCTAAAACTGCTACTGTAAATTAAAATTTATTACTGTACCTGTTTGTACGTTGTTCGTTTTCTGTCGTCGTCGTTCTTCGTTGTTCTTAGTTCGCTGTTCGTAACTCTCTTCTCTCATCAATCAAAGTGGAAAACCACGAGGCACAAAATGGCCGCAGCCCTTTAAATAGTTACCGCTTTACCTGTACGGATCCCTCCGCCGCCAGCTGCAATGCGGCTGTGTGTACATCCGCCAGAAGCCCAGCCCCCCCCTCTCGCTGGCGGTACTTTTCCACTGCCATGCGCAGTGTCACGCCCATGCCCATGCGCAGTGTCACGCCCATGCCCAACAAGCAACAGCCAAAGGCAATCCCCTCCCCCACCTCGCCGATTGCCGTTTTGTGACGCAGTTTCGCCGTAGCTCGATTATATACCTGTAATGGGGCTCGTTCGTAGGTCGTGCATCCAGTCTGCCGTAGCTCGATTATATATTTTAGCTTGGTTCGTTCGTAGGTCACGAATTTTTTGCCGTACGTCGATGGCATTCTTCAACTTTGGGTCGTTCGTAGGTCCCGTGGTTCGCAGGTCGATGGAGTCGTAGGTCGGGGGTTCCCTGTATATATATATATATATATATATATATATATATATATATATATATATATATTATATATATATATATAT
>JBBPBX010002765.1:51096-63737 GCA_038048925.1 Garcialebias charrua | reverse complement strand
GTTAAGTTTATTTGTTAAAAGGGCATTCCAAGTGCAAAATGCATCATCTGTTTCATGGCTCTGGTAAGTAAGGCCTGCTGGTTTACACGGAGCACGTAGTGAATCTGCAGAAAGGCGGGAATGCAAGGTGACAGGTAGGGACCCGGCCAGCACACTGGACCGCTAAACGAGAAAAATGACCAGCTTTCAGCAGCTCTTTTAAAAACTAATTTACATTCTGTCAGATTTCATTACGGCCAGCGACTGGCTCTGGAGCTTCAGGACAGAACTTCACCCGAGTGCACCGACTGTGCCGGCCAAACTCGTACCAGCCCGACCCGACTCACTAGTGCAATAGACAGCTGATTCTCTCGTGTCAAGGTTTTTTGGCTTCTTTCCTCCTCACTTCACTTTTTCCTCCCTGTACAAGCTAAAAGCTTTGTGTGCTTTTCTTCAGGGAACAATGATGGTTCAGTTTGTGCTTTTAAAAAGATTCAAGATAAGAATACAGTTTTTGAAATGCCAAGTTTTCACAAAACTTCTTAAGAGTCTGGCTGTAAAATTATCGCAGCAGAAGAAGAAAAAACTTTTAAGTGCATTTCATTTATAAATCATATAAAATGTCTTGAATACCAGCACTTTGTGTGGACTTGTTCCTGTTTAAAGTGCTTTATAAATAAAATGGTATGGTATGGTATGGTATGGTAGTTGTCAACCAAACTGCTCAGGTGGCCACAGTTTCTGAACGACAGCAGCTCAGGAGCCAGACATCCAGTCATTCAAGTCATTCTGTAAATAAACCAAGAATTGCAATGATTTGTTATATTTTAAATGTGTTTCTTTTGGTGCATTCAATGATAAATACAATAAACAGAACCCAAACCCCAAACCCAGAACTCAAAACCCAACTCAATGGTGGACCGGACTGAAGTCACCTGCTGACCGGAAGTGGCCCGGGGGCTGCCAGTTGAAAACCCCTGCCCTAGAAAGTGAAACTAATATTATAAAATCCATTGAATTTACAGCATCTTGTAATTTTGATTATTGTGGCTTAAAGATTATGAAAAAACAAAATGTAGTGTGTCAGAAAATTAGAACATTGTGACGATTTTCAACATAAATGATGCAGAAAAACAGGTTCATGCATTTGTCCCGTCTCTAGACTGGACTATTGCGATGGTTTGTTATCTGGGTGTCCAAATACTTCTTTAAAAAGTCTTCAGTTGATCTAAAATGTTGCTGCCAGAGTCTTAACTGGAGTTAGTGGGAGAGATTATAGCTCTCCAGTTTTAACTTCCCTCCATTGTCTCCCTGTCAAATCCAGAATTGAATTCAAAATCCTACTTCTAACCTACAAAGTGCTCAACAACCTAGCTCCATCTTATATTAGAGATCTTATCGTTCCATATTTTCCTAACAGAGCACTTCCCTCTCAGACTGCAGGCTTACTTGTGGTTCCTAGAGATTCCAAAAGGAGAATGGGAGGAAGATCGTTCAGTTCTCAGGCTCCTCTCATGTGGAACCAACTTCCAGGTTCTGTCCGTGAGGCTGACACATTGTCCAGTTTGAAGACTTTCCTTTTTGATGAATCCTTAGGGATGGCTTGTTATGCTGCTATAGGCTTATACTACTAGAGGACAAACTGACCTCATTTCCTTAAATTACTTGTTAAAATTGAATCGTTTTCATTTGATACTATTTCTATCTTATGTGATTCTTGACCTGCCATTGTGTATCTGTTCCTCTCAAACTCAGCCGGTCGAAGCAGATGGCCACTTGGTTTCTTCCTCGTGAGGGCGTTTTTCCCTTTCCACTGTCGCCTTCATGCTTGTTCAAGATGAGAGTTCTGTGATGAAGTCAAATTCAAAGCAGTCTGCTCCTCAGATAAATAATGTTAAATTATTATTTTTTACATAAATATTGTAAACTTCAGGTATCTCACCCTAATCAACTCATTAACTCCTGGACATGAGCTACACATGTCTCGTTCCTCAAGTCCAGCCACCCCAGAACCAGAGACAACACCAGAAGCGTCTTACTTGGCTGAGACAAAGAACTGGACTGTTGCTCAGTGGTCCAATGAACTCTTTTCAGATTCAGTCAATTTTGCATTTGGAGATCAAGGTCCCAGAGCCTGGAGGAAGAGTGGAGAGGTCCAGAATCCATGTTGCTTGAAGTCCAGAGGGAAGTTTCCACAGTCAGTGATGGTTTACGGCCATGTCCTCTGCTGGTGCTGGTCCACTGGGTTTTCTGAAGTCTTCCGTCCAGGTGAGCCACATCAGACATTGTGTTAGTGTAAGTTTATTTCTCCTCAGACTTAACTCGAGTGGACTTGAGGAAGATGACATTTGTAGCTCATGTCTAAGATTCATCTGTGCACAGTGGTGCCGAGTTTCTAATATGGAACTTTATCACAATGTTCCAATTTTCTCAGACACTGAGTTTTGGTTTTTCATTATCTGTTCACCATAATCTTCAAAATTACAAGAAATAAAGGCTTGAAAGTTTTCACTCTGTGTACCGGATCTAAGAGTTTCACTTTCTGAAGCGACTGAAAATATTGAACTTTTTCACAATATTCTAATTTTTGAGGTGTAATCATGTGTATATGACTTGCAGCAGTTGAATTCTGATGGAAATTACTTTTTGTGTACAGCAAATTGAAGAACCTACATGGGTGGTTCCATCCATCCATCCATCCATCTAGGCCCCATTTACATGAGAGAAACCTCTGGAAACATTAGTGTTATTTTAATGATTTTTTTTTTAAATAAACAAAAAAAGAGCAGGTTTACACAAAAACGCTGTAGTTTCCAAGTCATTTGAGTTTCCAGATAAAAAAATGATGAACTATAGTATTGTGGCTTTCAAATTATAGTATTTTGACCTAAACTGTCATATGTGCTGAGTAAATATATTATAAGATGAAGTGTGTGTTGTGTTTGTTGAACATGAGCACAGAAAAGGAGGGGGTAAATAAGACATTTCAAATAAATCTGGCAACCGTGATGCTGGGCTCAGCTGTATGCGGCGTCTGCACGACAATTATGTCCAAACATATGTTTCTTTGGAACTGAATTTTATTAGTTTTGCCCCCTACATGCTGAAAAGGGGTGAGCAGCACAAAAACACTTTGTTCTCTGACATTTATTATAACTGTTGTTATTTATATAACTGTTGTTAGTGCAGGAAAGCTTTGGACTGCAGTCGTCTGTAGTGCACATGTGCAACTTCACTTGCGGATCATTTCACATCTCCATGGGGGGGTTCCCCCTAAAATTTTTACTCTAAGACCTGGACCTTCGGTTTCAGAGAGCATGAGGGCTGTTGTCGTGAACGGCCCAACAAAACGGGGCCTCTGACTGGCTGCCCTGTCTGTTCATCAAGTGACAAATTTCATAGAGAGGATGGATAACAGGCTGACGTCTATTATTTTAATGCCATGCGATCAATCCAAACTACCTTTGTGATCGACCAGTAGAGTGTAATCGACATATTGGACACCCCTGGGTTGGAGGTTTAGATTATTTGGGTATTTGCACTGCTCCTAATAAGCCCCAACCATGGGCAGCGCACCATGGAAAGAACCCTTTTGCACCAATACTTTAGCTAGTATTTTTAGCTGATTTGAGGCTGATTCGGGTCCTCTTTTCGTCCCTGCTTCTCTGGTGGGACCGAGCGAGTTCAGTCGAGCTAACTCCGGACCGAAACGTGAATGCAGGACACTGATTGGTCAGGGGGAGGAGTCACTGGATCTCAAAAACTTTTCATCCATCCATCCATCCATCCATCTTCTTCCGCTTATCCGGGGTCGGGTCGCGGGGGTAGCAGCCTAAGTAGGGAGGCCCAGACTTCCCTCTCCCCAGCCACTTGGAGCAGCTCCTCCGGGGGAATCCCAAGGCGTTCCCAGGCCAGCCGAGAAACATAGTCCCTCCAGCGTGTCCTGGGTCTTCCTCTGGGTCTCCTCCCGGTGGGACATGCCCGGAACACCTCACCAGGGAGGCGTCCAGGAGGCATCCTAACCAGATGCCCGAGCCACCTCAACTGGCTCCTCTCGATGTGGAGAAGCAGCGGCTCTACTCCGAGTCCCTCCCGGATGACTGAGCTTCTCACCCTATCTCTAAGGGAGAGTCCAGCCACCCTGCGGAGAAAACTCATTTCAGCCGCTTGTATCCGAGATCTTGTTCTTTCGGTCATAACCCAAAGCTCATGACCATAGATGAGGGTGGGAACGTAGATCGATCGGTAAATTGAGAGCTTTGCCTTTTGACTCAGCTCTCTCTTCACCACGACAGACCGGTACAGCGCCCGCTTCACTGCGGACGCTGCACCTATCCGCCTATCGATCTCACGCTCCAGTTTTCCCTCATTCGTGAACAAGATCCCGAGATACTTAAACTCCTCCACTTGGGGCAGGACCTCCTCCCCGACCCGGAGAGGGCATGCTACCCTTTTCCGGCTCAAGACCATGGCCTCGGATTTGGAGGAACTGATCCTCATCCCGGCCGCATCACACTCGGCTGCAAACCGCTCCAGTGAAAGTTGTAAATCACGAACTGATGAAGCCAGTAGGACCACATCATCTGCAAAAAACAGAGAAGCGATTCTAAGGTCACCAAAACGGATCCTCTCAACACCTTGGCTGCGCCTAGAAATTCTGTCCATAAAAGTTATGAACAGAATCGGTGACAAAGGGCAACCTTGGCGGAGTCCAACTCTCACCGGAAACGAGCCTGACTTACTGCCGGCAATGCGGACCAAGCTCTGACACCGGTCGTACAGGGACCTAACAGCCCTTATCAAAGGGCCTGGTACCCCATACTCCCGGAGTACCCCCCACAGAACCCCCCGAGGGACGCGGTCGAATGCCTTCTCCAAGTCCACAAAGCACATGTAAACTGGTTGGGCAAACTCCCACGCACCCTCCAGGACCCTGTTGAGGGTGTAGAGCTGGTCCAGTGTTCCACGACCAGGACGAAAACCACACTGCTCCTCCTGAATCCGAGGTTCGACTATCCGACGGACCCTCCTCTCCAGAACCCCTGAATAGACCTTACCAGGGAGGCTTAAGAGTGTGATCCCCCTATAGTTGGAACACACCCTACGGTCCCCCTTTTTGAATAGGGGAACCACCACCCCAGTCTGCCAATCCAAGGGAACTGCCCCCGATGTCCACGCGATATTGCAGAGTCGCGTAAGCCAACACAACCCTACAACATCCAGAGCCCTAAGGAACTCCGGGCGAATCTCATCCACCCCCGGAGCCTTGCCACCGCGGAGCTTTTTAACCACCTCGGCGACCTCAGCACCAGAGATCGGAGAACCCGACCCAAAGTCCCCAGGCTCCGCTTCCTCAGTGGAAGACGTGCCAGTAGGATTGAGGAGGTCTTCGAAGTATTCCGCCCACCGACTCACAACATCCCGAGTTGAGGTCAGCAGCACGCCACCCCCACCATAAATGGTGTTGGTCGCGTACCTCTTTCCCCCCCTGAGACGCCGGATGGTGGACCAGAATCGCCTCGAAGCCGTACGGAAGTCATTCTCCATGGCCTCTCCGAACTCCTCCCACGCCCGAGTTTTTGCCTCAGCAACCACCCGAGCCGCATGCCGCTTGGACTGCCGGTACCTATCAGCTGCTTCCGGGGTCCCACAAGCCAAAAAGGCCCAATAGGACTCCTTCTTCAGCCTGACAGCATCCCTCACTGCCGGTGTCCACCACCGGGTTCGAGGGTTGCCACCACGACAGGCACCAACAACCTTGCGGCCACAGCTCCGATAAGCTGCCTCGACAATAGAGGCGCGGAACACGGCCCACTCGGACTCCATGTCCCCCGCCTCCCTCGGAACGTGTTCAAAGCTCTCCCGGAGGTGGGAGTTAAAGCTCCGTCTTACGGGAGACTCTGCCAGACGTTCCCAGCAGACCCTCACAATACGTTTGGGTCTGCCAGGTCTGACCGGCATCCTCCCCCACCATCGGAGCCAACTCACCACCAGGTAGTGGTCAGTTGACAGCTCCGCCCCTCTCTTCACCCGAGTGTCCAAGACATGCGGCCGCAGATCAGATGAGACGACAACAAAGTCGATCATCGAACTGCGACCTAGGGTGTCCTGGTGCCAAGAGCACATATGGACACCCTTATGCTTAAACATGGTGTTCGTTATGGACAATCCATGACGAGCACAGAAGTCCAATAACAGAACACCACTCTGGTTCAGATCAGGGGGGCCGTTCCTCCCAACCACACCCCTCCAGGTCTCACTGTCATTGCCCACGTGAGCGTTGAAGTCCCCCAGTAGAACAAGGGAGTCCCCAGGAGGCGCACTCTCCAATACCCCCTCCAAGGACTCCAAAAAGGGTGGGTAGTCTGAGCTGCCGTTTGGTGCATAGGCACAAACAACAGTCAGAGCCCGTCCCCCCACACGTAGGCGAAGGGAGGCTACCCTCTCGTTCACCGGGGTGAACCCCAACGTACAGGCACCAAGATGGGGGGCAACCAGTATGCCCACTCCTGCTCGGCGCCTCTCACCAGGGGCAACTCCAGAGTGGAAGAGTGTCCAACCCCTCTCAAGGAAACTGGTTCCAGAGCCAGAGCCATGCGTTGAGGTGAGTCCGACTATTTCTAGTCGGAAACTCTCAACCTCACACACTAGCTCAGGCTCCTTCCCCACCAGAGAGGTGACATTCCATGTCCCAATGGCCAGCTTCTGTAGCCGAGGATCAGACCGCCAGGGTCCCCGCCCTCGGCCACCACCCATCTCACATTGCACCCGACCCCTTTGGCCCCTCCCACAGGTGGTGAGCCCATGGGAAGGGGGACCCACGTCTCCTCTTCGGGCTGTGCCCGGCCGGGCTCCATGGGTAAAAGCCCGGCCACCAGGCGCTCGCCAGCGTGCCCCACCTCCGGGCCTGGCTCCAGAGTGGGGCCCCGGTGACCCGCGTCCGGGCGAGGGAAAACTTAGTCCATTTATTTCACTCATCATAGGGGTTTTTGGGCTGCACTTTGTCTGGTCCCTCACCTAGGACCTGTCTGCCTTGGGTGACCCTACTAGGGGCATGAAGCCCCTGACAGCATAGCTCCTAGGATCATTGGGACACTCAAACCCCTCCACCACGGTAAGGTGGTGACCGATCCGCCATTTGAAATTTCTCAGGACGCGGAGTAGCGGTTGGATCTATTTTTAAGATTTTAAAAACAATAATGACAACGTTGTGTTCAATTCTGAAGTCCAGGCGTTTTTTGTGTTTGGTGATGACGACAAAATTCGAGAGAGCGGAGTCACCACAGAGGAATGTACGAGCTGCCGACCCATTGAGGCACACGAGGCCTGATGCCGAGGCTCATGTACTCACAAAGGCCAGATTCCGAGCCCTGGCAGGCGGGAGGACCGGGACGGAGGGTGGAAACTTTTTTTTTTTTTTTTTACATTTTATGTATGCAAATTTTATTTATTTATTTATCAGTGAAAATTAAAAATAAATAAACTGTGCCGGCTTTGTCGTGAAATCCTGTTTTCACTTTGACTATTAAATACTGGTGGTCCCCGACTTACGAGCGAGTTCCGTTCCAACGAGTCGCTCGTAAGACGAAAATTTGTATGTCGGAACACGAAACACGTGTCGCTCGTAAGTCCGGATTTTCGGCCGTAAGTCGGAAAATTTATGCTAGCGCTACTACGAACACTCGTTTTTCAACACAAACGTACATACTAGTTCATAAACATGCACAGAAACTTGTTTACAAACTGTTAGCTAACACAATTTCATCTAAAAACACATACCAGTGCTATATTTTCGGTATGTTCTGTATAACTTTACTGTTCGTTAGTCAGCTCGTAAGTCCGGAACCTCGTATGTCGATGCACTCGTAAGTCGGGGACCACCTGTAATCTATTAATTAAAGTTAACTCAGCTGAAAAATCCTAAAAAGACAAAATTATTTAGATCTCAGGAATATTTCCCTCAAACACGTTTAAAGAAGAGCCTTTGGTTCAACTTTGTTCTAACCCACAGTACAAATCACAAAACAAGAATTACACTTTAAATTAAAGATTTGAATTAAAGCTAAACTTTAAATCAAAGCTAAAAAATAATCTGAGGAGCAGACTGCTTTGAGTTTAACTCATCACAGAACTCTCATTAGCAGGACTTGGATTCTGGACATGCCTCCAAAGTCTGTGCTAAAGTGCGGTGCAAATCCAGGCAGAGCTGAGTTGGGGATGATTAGGAGCAGTGCGAATGAGCCGTATGTGTTGTTGGTTAAACCTTGAAAAAGGTTATGCACGCTCACACAGTAAAACAATCTGTTAGAACTCGGTGTATCGAATACATACTGTACACTGAGTGCACTATGTACACATTTGACCATAATAACCATTTTATTTTCATTTCAGTTATTTAGAAGTGCCAGCCATCTTTCTTTGGACTGACTCCAACCATTACACACACCATTACCAGTCACTGACCAACTCATTTTAAACTGAGACCAGTGAATAAACCAGTCAGTCGTGATTAACAGACAGTATTTTTCAACCTGGTGTAAGTTTATTGCTCCTCAGACTTAATTCAAGCTTTTGTCTTACTTCTCATCAGTGGCGGTTCCTGAAATGTCCACAGAGCGCCCCCAAAACAAGAACTACGTCACCAATCAGAAAACGTTCTTTTGAAACAAACAATATAACTCATCATTACTCATAAAATATTTATCCTACACAACTAAAACATATATGCATATATTTCAAAATATTTTTATTTTATTATTTCAATTTTATAAAAAATAAAAAATAAAGTCTTCAATGTAAAATGTTCCAGAAGTTCCAGTGGGGCGGCGCCCTAGCGCCCCCAAATGGCCGGCCGCCCCTGCTTCTCATCATGGTCTCTGTACGGTGGCCCTAAGGTGTAAACTAACAATTGAAAAAAACGGAGTTAAATTAGAAAAAAATGGAACGCTGTAGCAAACTGTTCACACTTCCTGCAGCATGAAAGCAATTTGAAAACAAACATTTGACGAGTGAACTTTGGCTGCGAGAGCAGCTAAACCCACAGGGCCCACAGTCCGTGGCCGTGCGCCTAACGACTGGCACGTCTCATTCCAACTCCGAGCACGTCTGTGGCAACGTGATCCGACGCACACATCAAAGCTACGGAGGGCACCTCAGCACTCACTGGGAGCTCCATCAATCCCCTCCAGCCCACGGAAGCTGCCTTTCCCTACACAGTTGGCCATCAAGGGTGACATCCTGGCGGAGGCGATACAAACAGTGTCTAATGAATTTTTAACGACGAGCGCTGGGAACAGTGGAGGAGAAGAGAGGGAAGCGGATACTGTGAGAGAAACCCCTGCAGGATGCATTACAGTGATTTGTGGGCTCACCTTTGAGCTGGTGTAAGAGACCCCCCGCCTCAGATCATCGGGGTGTTAAGTGCGCTCTGTGGAGGAGGTGGGCTTTCTGGGCACCATAATGTGGGCCAAATGATGTCTGAAATGTTTTAATCAAATTCTGTCTGTTCGTTCGACTAACAATAAGCCTCGTGGGGTGAGCGCGCTGCGGCTCTGCTTCTAACCACCCCTGGGGGGACCCTCCTGATATACTGTAGTGACTTTTCTAACATCCAGCAACACATTTTTGATGCGACGTTCTTCTATACATTTAAACGGGCCTTTATCAGGGGTGGCAGCTTGAGTTGAAGTGTGAAGCTGCTCTGGTCCCAGTCTTTCTCCCTGAGGACGCATGTGTGTGACATTACGTGTCAAGCTGCATGGCATGCGCGTGTTGAACTGATCAGAGTCAGAGTCAGTTTATTATTGCCATCAAACAGACACAGTTGAGAGATTCCACGTTTCAAACAAAAAAATCAGATAATTTCTGCATCTTTCTGACAGGATGACTTCCTTTTACCTAATACCATACCACACCATACCAGCTTTATTTATAGCATAGGCGTAGCCAGGATTTTATGAGGGGCGGTTCATTTGAAGAAAAAGTGGACCTACTCTGATTGGTTCATTGGCGGTGGTACACGTTACTTCAAACGTGTAAACAAGTTGATTAGCTTTTGTTTAGAAAAACATGGGCGCTCCGTTTCAGGCTTCCTGTGAGTAACTATGTGTCCTATCACTGTAAACTTAGCTTTAGGGATAGAATGGGGGTACTGGTACCAATTTCAGATAAATTACTGTTCCCAACATGGCGGAAATAGACAAAAACAAGGAAAAAAACATGGCGAAAATCGTCGTCACAAACTTAGCTTAGCTATAGCATGTTTTAGCATTATCCCATATCTTATAAAAACATGACCCACTTCTAATCTCTCTAACATCAAACGGTACTACTTAAAATACACAAATGAACAGTTGAATCAAAAACCACAATGTAATTTTACCGTTTGAATCCACCGTGTTGCCTTCCAAGCCAGGACAGAGTGAACGTCGTCTCTTCACCTCACAGTTCTATATCTCGCGGGAGTTGTAGGCGGGACTTCACAGGCAAAGTGGGCAGTTCGTTCGAACCCCCCGAACCCCCCTGGCTACGTGCATGTTTATAGAGCACTTTAAACACCCACAGGACCAAAGTGCTGTACACACAACAAAACAATCATACAGTCAGGTATTAAAAATGATTACAATGATTAAAAGTCACATAATAAAAGTTGAACAATCATACAATTAGATAATACAAGCAATTAATTGGGGACGAGATGGAGTAGTGGTAATGGCAGTCGTCCCCCGATCGGAAGGTTGGAATTTCGAATCCCGAGTTCCCTCACCATGCGTCGTTGTGTCCCTGGGCAAGACAGTTAACCCTGAGTTGCTCCCGGTAGGACTGGCTGGCGCCTTGCATGGCAGACTACCGCTACCGGTGTACAGTATGAATGGGTGGATGGCTGGTACTGTGAAGCGCTTTGGGGCCCATAGGGGGCTGGAAAGCACTATATAAGTAAGCTCCGTTTACCATTTTACCATTTAAAATAAATGCCAACATCTCAGAGGGAGAGGCCAGGGAGAAGAGATGGGTTTTTAGAAGAGATTTAAAAACAGACAGGGAAGAGTCTGATGTTCAAGGGAAGGTTGTTCCACAGTTTAGGAGCTGCCACAGCAAAAGCACGGTCTCCTCTGAGCTTGCGTTTTGTCTTTGGGACACTCAGGAGCAGCTGATCACATGACCTGAGGGATCAAGAGGGTGTGTATGGCTGCAGCAACTCGGACAGATAGGGCGGGTCAAGACCATTTAGCGCTTGTTGACCTGCATATGACAAATAAACCTATTGGGACAGCTGCAAGCTACAGCTGACAGAAAACACCGTCTTAAGAAAACATTGTTATCTTGTCAAAGATATAAATTTATTCAGCTAAAGGTTGCATCAGCTAATGCTTTTCAGGTGTTAGAATGCTCAGATAAATTAATGTAGAGTTATACCGGTACCTGTTAAATATGACTGAAGAGGTTTGTTTGACCAAATAATTGGGAATGAACCGTTTCTCTTTCTTTCAATTAGGGATGGGGCAGATCCGATCCAGTATCGGTATCGGTATCCGATACCAGCATAATTTAAGTATCGGATATCGGATCCAACCTGCCGATATTTCCGATCCAGCTTCAAAGAGCACTTGTGTTCCATCACATTCTGTGACTGCTGTCTTAACATTGTGTGAGATATACCCAATGCAGACACTGTTGAGCCTAACAGCAGGAAACTCACAAACTAACAGCACACAAGAGGCAAGTCTACCACACACATGTCCTTCTCACTCATGGTTCAGCTGGAAAAACTAAAAAAACAGCTAAGCATGACAACACAGCCACTCCCCTTAACCACTAAGGAAGTGGATTTTGTTGTCTTTCCCATCATGCTTAGCGTTTTTGTTTTTGTTTTTCCAGCTGAACCATGAGTGAGAAGGACATGTGTTTGGTAGACTTGCCTCTTGTGTGCTGTTACAGTTTGTGAGTTTCCTGTTAAGCTCAACAGTGTCTGCATTGGGTATATCTCACACAATGTTAAAATGAAAAAAAATGTCATTATACAGATTCACATACCTGAACAGTATCGGATCGGAAAAGTATCGGTATCGGTCGATACCCAGTTCTTAAGTATCGGTATCGGATCGGAAGTGAGAAATGTGGATCGGTGCATCCCTACTTTCAATCTCAGCCTGTAAATACATGGTTGAATATCTTCACACGTGTAACTTGATACAATCAGAATCAATCCAGATTACAAATATATTTTTGCCCCATGCAAACAATAAATACATTTGTTTTCATTAATTTAACACAAAAAAAAAACAGATCATGTGAGTTGTGAACACACCAAGAGATGCATGTTTATGTAAAACAAGAAGAAAAGGACACACTAGAATAAACTGAGTGCCGAACTGGCCTTTTTTTGGGACATATACGTTGTTTTTTTGAATGTCACACCAGATGGACATTTGAGTGGGCTAGATGCCCTTATGGCTGGTCCAATTTTCCCTTTGATCAGTGAAAGTGCCACTCTGGCTGTGGCTTCTTACAGTGAAAACATACCTTGCACAAAAAAGGTGCTTTTAGAACATTACTCAGAGTTCATTTGCCTCACAGATGGAAGATAATTAGTTTTTTCTTAGCATTTAACTTGATAAATGCAGGCTTGATTAATTGAGTATATACATTTATTTTTTTATTTG
>JBBPBX010002765.1:22689-49778 GCA_038048925.1 Garcialebias charrua | reverse complement strand
AGAAGTATAAATATTCCCCACATTAAGATAACTGATAATGGAAATATTTTTAAATAAAATAAAAATCACAAACAATTGTATGCCGTGTGAGATGATTAATGTGTTTGTACCACTTGTGGAACTGGTAAATGTACCGGTATCTCATACTGGAAACAAACTCCTCCTTTTCAACACTTCAGTCATTTTGTAGTTTGACTCAGCAAATGTTAGGAACAATTTTCTTACCTGTTGTAGATGGTGAACTGCAGAACCTCAGTTCATCCATCTATCCATCTATCTATCCATCCATCCATCCATCCATCCATCCATCCATCCATCCATCCATCCATCTATCTATGTATATTCATCCGTCCATCCATCCATCCCCATCATCAACCATCTATCCATCCATCACATATCCATTATCAGCCTATCTATCCACCCACAATCTATACATATATCCAAACATCATCCATCATCCAGCCATCTATCTATTTATTTATGTATCCATCTATCCATCCATCCATCCATCCATCCATCCAACTGTCTGTCTGTCTGTCTGTCTGTCTGTCTGTCTGTCTATCAATATATCTATCAATCATCTATCTGTCCATCTATCTGTCCATCTATTTGTCCATCTATCCATCTACAGTATATATCTATCTCTGTCTGGCTGTCTGTTTGCCTGGTTATCTATTTATCAAGCATCTATGTCTGTCTATCTATATATCTAACTTTCTATCAATCATATATCTAGCTGTCAGTCTGTCTGTCTGTCTGTCTGTCTACAGTATCCATCCATCTATCCATCCATCAATCATCTAGCTATTCATCTATCTATCATCCATCTATTTATCCATCTATGAATCTATTATCTATCAACCCATTTATTATCTATTAATATGTCATCCATCAATTTATCATCTATCCATCCAGCCATCCATCCATCCATCCATCCATCTTACTATGTACAGCAGCTACATTTTACTCGCATGTGGAGAATCTCTGTCCACAATAATTATCATTACAACTTATTGAATTTTTATTAGTTTTTAGGCCATTTAATTAGTGTGAAAAACCAGATGTTGAATTATATGAACCAACTTAACAAGCGAGGCTCTCAAATCAATTCTAATTATTATTGTGCTAAATAGTTTTGTTTGTTGCGTGATCCGTGTGGACATCCAGGATGTTCTCCAAAGCAGAGACAATGTTATACTCCTCTCAGAGCACAATACACCGGCCCTTAATCTTACGTATGAAATGTCCTTACACTGCCAGACCTCTAAATCTACTTTATTGTGTTATTTCAACCTGTCAGACCTATCGATCAGTGGATTAAGACAAAGATGATGTTTTAAAGCTTTGACTGAAGGTTTCATAGCTGTCCTGAAATCCAATACCAATAGGGGGTTCATAGATCCAGGCCAAGATTTAGTGCTAAAAGCAGGATTGATGACATGGGGCCGGGGCAGAATGGTGGAGGTGCATGAGCTCCATCTCTCAACATAACTCACGATAACAGTTTGCGTTTTATTTGGATATTAGAGTCATTCAGCTGTCTGCTTACTTAAAACATCTCGCACGGCATGCGACGACGCATCTCCATCGTAAATAACGCCGCCGTGTCTCGCCCATGTTCGGGTGTAAATAGATTTATTCTAAAGCAATTCTCTGAAAAGCCTGGGTTGTGTTACTGATCGCTGAAAAATTGCAGCCAATATAAGCTATATTACTCAAAGTCAGTGATACAATCAAACGTGGATTCTTTCATCGGCTCAAACCAACATTTGTCAGCGGCACAAGCGCAGTATTTATCACCAGCTTACTGAAAACATCAACACGTTTTCAGCATGGACTCTATTACATTTTAAGATGAGCGTGGTTTCTTGATTTGGGCTTACAGCTGTAATAGACCGTGAAACAGATGTGCACCATTTGCTACTGGCAAAAAGGAGCTGAAAAATTATTACCAGAATGACATTTTAACTTTCACAAGTAAACACAAAAAATATTAGACTTGACAATAACAAATAAAACATCCAGAGCAGCCTGATAAATCTCGTACATTTAAATATTGGCTAATCTTACCACCTTCAAGAACTGTGAACCTACCCTTAAAACAACTGCTAAATCTTTATTCCACTGAGACTAATCTAAGTAGACTTTATCTGAGTATAGCTGATGCACATTGTGGTGAATCATCAACAACTCCATACTTTCCAGCAGCCATCATCAACTTCCTCCAACTGTCCCCAAAAGACGAGGTGAGAAGTGAGGGACTGCACTTACTAAAGACACACCGCACCTTGATAATGGAGTGTGGCAGAGGCGATTAGCACACTAACAGCTTCACACAAGAATTCTCTTTGGGAGGACACTTGCAGATAAAAAGAAGGACGTGACCCTTCTACAACACAATTTACAGCACGGCTGCTGGTAGTGCCAGGGACAAAATCTATGTCCTCAAACTTAGGGTGAAGGTGCATCCAAAAAAGTTCATTTTCTTTTTGAACTGTGACTTCTATTGCCATCAAGGGCGGTCTTTCTTACATTAAGTCGTTACTTGAAATTTACCGTATTTTCCGCCGTACATGTCGCTCCTCCATATAAGTCGCATTAGTCTAAATATGTCTCATAAAGTGGAGAAAAAAAACATAAATAAGTCGCTTTGCCATATATGTCGCATTTATTATGCGTCAGCGCTGACCTTGGGAAACATGGGCCGATGTCTTGCCAAAAATCAATTGGCTTCCAAATGGTGGCTGTGGGAGCACGTATGGGAGGACTTTAACAACAAGAATTTAAGAAGATTAACACTTAAAAACAATTATTTGTTTGCCCGACATTGTTTTTAAGATGTTTTCTACTTTTTAGTTTTGTTATATTTAATCACTTTGTGAAAGCTACTGCTCAAACATAAAAAAAAAAACCACTTAGAAATGTACTCATAAGGCTTGCAGGGGGTTGAAAACTCAAAGTAACATGTTGTCATCCAAGAACCTGAATAACAGAAAATCACCACCCTACTACTTCTTCTTTCGGTTTTTCCCTCTTCAGGGGTCGCCACTCGCCACAGAGAGTCATCCTCCATGATGTCTGGCCACGATCTGCCCTGCCACAACCTTACAGTCCTCAAGCTCCCTCAGTTTTCCTCTTCTAAATAGAATATAGTCTACCTGCGTACTCCTGCATACTCCTGCCTCCATTCTTACAGGTCAGGTATTTTCCGGAATATAGGTCGCACCGGAATATAGGTAGTTTTGTCCAATTATTGCCAAAAAATTGGAAAAATCCAGGTCGCACCTACGTCACCGCCGACATAACGCATTATCTTTTCTTCTTCCGGCTCTCGACAAAGCAAGTCGCATATCTTTTTGCTCCTTCCCTCCCTAAGTTTTTCCTCCTCCCTGCTTGCTTTTTTTGTCTCGTCTGACTCTTCAGTGCTCACTCGAACCAATTTGCGATGGATTTAATAAATTGGGCTGTTTCTTCAATAGATAAGATTTTTTCCACGAAGCGGACCGTGCCAGGAGAAGCGGTCTGCCCCTCTGACACACACGCGGTTGGATACATGATGGACTCATGGGGACAGTGGCAGCCTATGTGTATGACCGTGTTGACTGTCGAAGACGTGGAAGATTTGTGGATTATTGGCCTATTGGTAGCAGCTGCTCTGTTTTTTGGCGTCGGCGGAGCTGTCTGTTACCTGAAGCTGAGGAGAGCTTCGGCGGCTATCAGCGCGCTGGCGAAACTCCCTGATCAGCAAGATTCTCTGATCCGAGCCGTGAGCTCCTCATCCCAGCTGTTGTATGAGCTCAATCGCACGTTGGGAGCGGCGGACTGCCGCGGACCTGCTGGGCGCTTTGGAACTCGTTTGCAGCCGCCCGGGCTCCATCAGGGCACGGATGGGGGTTCATAGAATCGGAACCTCATATGATTTGGAATTTTGGCCCTGAAACAGCGTCTGGACTTGGAAGGCTGCAGTGAAAAAGAACATTGTGGTCTGAATTGGAACAAACAAAGAGACTATCTAATCTGGTTTCTGCACATGTCCTTGAAAAGAGGCCTGTTTGGAAACTTTTCTCCTGGAGCGTAGAGCTGGAGTGTCACTGCTGACCTCACCCGCCCTCCCCCCCCCAGAGATCTCTGTGTGTGCCTCGGATAACGCCCAGCTGCACAACTGCTGAACTGTGTTCTCTGAAGTTACTCGCAGACTCTATATCTCCTTGCATGTCGTCAAAACTGCAACAATGTCTCGTGTGGTTGTGCTTCTGCTGATAGAGTTTTTGGGACTTTATCATGGAGTGTCTTCAGGCAATCTTTGATAAATTCTTTTTTTGAATATCACAAATGATACCTATTGTGTTTTTCCTTTTTCCATATCTGTTTTGCTCTCATTCAGGATGGATGAGAGATGGCCGCGCTGACGAACATACATATGTTTTGAATATATATGTTTTGAATTGCTGCAGCTTAACATTCTCTACCCCTCCTCTGGATGACTGTGTTTACATGATCACGTTGTATTGGTTTACTGGTGCAATGTTAATAAAAAATCTCTTATCTTATCTTATTATCTTATCTTATCCACCGCTGACGTGACGCGTCACCGCTGAGACAACCCGGAAATATGGACTGAGTGTTTAGCTCTGTTGCAAATGTTTGCCACAGGAGCACACAGCAAGGCTTTTAAGAAGATTAACATGGTAAAAACAATTATTTGTTTGCTAAAAATTATAGCTGACATTATAGCACAAGGGTTAGTGGTTTATTAGCCGAGTGGTTTATTAGTTATTTGCTAAAATATACACGGAAATAAAACGGAAGCTAACGTAAGACGACTCTGTCTCTAAAAAATGAATAAAAAATCGAATATTATCTCAAATGTTTCATACAGGGCAACAGTTTGTAAATTAAACCCATATAATTACACTCTGTAAGCAGAAAAAATATCCGCCGAGTGGTTTATGAGCTATTTTTTAAATATATACACGGAAATAAATCGAAGCTAACACGAGACGATTCCGTCTCTAAAAACACGAATAAAAAAATCAAATTTTATCTCAAATGTTTCATACAGGGCAACAGTTTGTAAATTAAACCCATATAATTACACTCTGTAAGCAGAAAAAATATCCGCCGAGTGGTTTATGAGCTATTTATCTAAATAGTAGGTATCTGTTTACGGTAGCTAACCGCTAACAACGAAGCTAAAAAGAACGATTTTTTTTAATCTCAAACATCTCATAAAGCTAGTCACTTGTAAATGTCCATACAGTGATTACATTCTGTAAGTTTGATAAAAATCTGTCCTGTCGTTCTTGACTTATCTTGCTAACAAACAGCTAACAAACACAGCAAAAAGTAGTTCCCTCCAGACCAGGAGGCCGGGCAGCGACAGAGTCAGTCCGAGCAGAGGAGGATTTTTTTCGGACACATGAGCTGGAAACGGTCGGTGGACTCTCTGGAAGTGTCCCCTAGCAGACAAAAGTGGTACTGCACCATTTTCTGCCAAAATGAAAAACGGTCATATCTGAGCCAAAAATTGGTCTAAAAATATGGGGAAAAAATCCATAAATAGGTCTCACCTCTCTATAGGTCACAGGGCATGCAAATTAGGCCAAAAGCTGCGACCTATATTTCGGAAAATACGGTATATTCCTCCCTTTCCCTTTCTAAGAACATCAGGGTTTAGTAGTTACATATTCTCCCATAACACACTGGTGTGGCCTATAACTGAATAAAACCAGCCCACAGCCACAGGAGGGCTGCTGCACAGTGTGTTTCGCTCCATAACTCAGCATGTCAATCAGATTAAAAGCTTAAAATGATTACACTCATTGGCTGCTAATAGAAGGAAAATAAGAGTCCAATTTTTGGGTCAATCATAAAACTTGCACAGCATAGCACTTGGGGTATTTTTTGGCACTTTGGGCAGGGACTTTTCCATTTGTCGCCATGTTCCCCTAATATCTCCATCTCTGTCACTCTTGGACTCCTCCTGTCAGCCATGAATAATTGATAATACAAAGCGATGTTGGGGTTTAGGAGTTTGACTGCTCTATGTATGTCTCGTAATGATTAGTGAAAGGGTCACACAGCTCAAGCCTCTCAGTCACCAGCATCCTGCCCTAATCCTCCTTAATCCTCAAAACAATGGGCTCCTCCATGCAAGAAACTGTGGCAGATTTTTATCATCCCCCTAGAAGGGATCATTGCACCATCACCCTGCCAACACAACAGGAACAGGAGTGTGGAACTGCTTGCCCTTCTCAGACCAAAGTACAACTTTATACATGACAGAAAACAGAAAATGTGAGTTCTGAAAATGCAATTGAGAGATTTGGCATTGGTAAACTGTCTTCAGCTCTGTGGAATTTTGTCGCATGAGTCGAAAGGAAAATGCGGGTAGAGATAATGGCTGGATAGGTGGATGGATGGATGGATGGATAGATGGATGGATGGATGGATGGATGGAGTCAGCATTATCTAAATAACACTTAAATCTACCAGATTTGCATTAAGAGCCATAATAAACCCTTAAATATGTAGACATATACTGAAGAAAACTGATTTATGGCAAAAAAAAATTCAACCAGTGTTAGATCATACGGGTTTTGTGGATGTTTTTAATTTTATTAAACATTTTAGTGAGGATTGTTTTCTTTTACTTAACAGTTGCTGTAAAAAAATATTAAAATGAAAACAAATATTAGCTGATTCATTGGTTGATTGGTTGATTGGTGTGAATGATATGTTGGTTGGTTTGAAGGGCAATTCATTACATAGTCAAAGTATCAAACCTTATAAAATACATTATATTTGCAGATGATACAAGTATCTTATGTACTGGAGAAAACATTCAACAACTTTCAGAGGTGGTCAATACAGAAATGAAAAAACTACAACAGTGGTTCAAAAACAACAAATTATCACTTAATTTAGATAAAACTAAATTCGTGATATTTGGAAATTGTTAAAAAGAAGAAAATAATCTAATTAAAACAATTATTGACAATGTTGATTCACAACAAGTCCATGAAATAAAAATTTTGGGTGTCATATTCGATGATAAATTTAGTTGGAAACCACAGATCTGCCTAATAAAATCTAAAATAGCCAAAATTGTTGCTGTTCAGAAAGAGGAATCAGTTTTGTCCTGGACTACACATCTTTGTTTATTCTGTATAACACTCATTGTACCACATTTAACATATTGTGTGGAAGTTTGGGGCAATACATACAAAACAAATTTACATTCGTTATACGTCATACAAACAAACAAAAAAAATCTGAATACTACATAAAGTGGGATATTGGGATCACACAAACCAGTTATTTTTTAAATCAAATATACTGAAATTCTGGGACCTTGTAACATTTAAAACTGTACAATTCATGTTTAAGGTCAAAAATCATCAACTTCCACTCAATACTGTATCCAGAAAATGTTTTGTGACAGAGAGGGGGGTTATAATTTAAGAGGTGAAGGACATTTTAAAAAACAATGTATTAGAACAACCAGGAAGAGTTTTTGTTTGTCGGTGTGTGGAGTAAATGTATGGAATGAATTGAATGATGAATTATAAAAAAAAGTACAAATATAAACCAGCTTAAAAAACGATTTAAAAGGAGCTTAGTGCAAAATACGCTCTATAAGATGAGTGTGTTAAAGTCTATAAATGCAATTGATGACATAAATAGTGTTTAGATACAGTAATTGTTTATCTTTAAATATCATGTAAAGTGGAAACAAGTTGTCTCGTTTTGGTATTTTGACAGTTAATTGATTATAAATTGATGAGTATGAAAGGGGCAGGTAGAAGATTTTGTATCTTCTACCTGCTCCTTTTCGAACAGAAAACATAAAATTTGCATGTCACTTGGGTATAATTATTTGTATCAACTTTTATTTTTGTTGTTGTGTTATCCTATTTTCTTTCTTTTTCTTTCTTGATTGTCTTTTATGTCTGTCCGAAATAAAATAAATAAATAAATAAAAACAAGCAGCTTTTACAATTCAATACAAATTCACTAAAACATACTTTATTAATCCCAAAAGGAAATTAAATGTTGTTGTAACTCATCATCCTGGTTTCATTAAAGAGTTGTTCTAGATGCTGATGGCTGTGGGCAGGAAGGATCTCTGGTAGCGGTCTGTCTTACAATGGATCTGAAGACACTCTGTTGTTGTATGACAGTCTGATGAAGAGGGTGCTGAGGGTTGTCTATACAGCAAACCCCCTAGTTACGACTCCATCGACCTGCAAAAAACGGGACCTACGAACATATCATATTTAATAAAAATATGAAATTACTGTATTAAAAAAAAAAAAAAATTTTTTTAAATTGTTGTGTTTAAATGTTCTTAATTTCATGTGTACATCACTTTGTTGCAGATGTGGTTGTTTTAAAGGCTTTATAAATAATAATTATGATAAAAATGATCATTTCTGATCATTTTTGAGCAATCTTGGGCAGCAGGAAGTAGGTCTTCAGTTTACACGGTCACAAATTAATGTAGAACACCGGACGCCATTTTAGGTTCAGTCACGGGGGTCTCCGGTCACAAATTAATGTAGAACACCGGACGCCATTTTAGGTTAGCTGCCGGGAGCCGGCCTTTGAACACTGGTGACCAGGATGGCCTCATATGGATTAATTACTAGCTGGAAACGTCTCTGTGAACTTTGTGGATGTCTCAGGCAGCAGCGGATTTATCGCCGATCGTGCCAGGCCGCCGCGCGAACACCTCCGGCCTGGCTAGCTCCAGAAGCTAACACGGGAGCTAACACGGGAGCCGGCCTTTGAACACTGGTGACCAGGATGGCTTCATATGGATTAATTACTAGCTGGAATCGCTCTGTGAGCTCTGTGGACGTCTCAGGCTGGAGCAGCAGCTGCAGATTGATCGCCGATCGCGCCGCCGCTCCAACACCAGCCCATGGCCTGGCTAGCAGAAGCTAACACAGGCCTTGAGCAGCTGCCGTGGTTAGCTTGCCGGCCGCCGCGCTGCTCGGCCCGACAACAATCAACGCATGGCAACCTAAGATGTCGGCTTTGACCATCTCAAAGTAAGAAAATATATTTTTATTTATTCTGTAAATGTGAATAGCAATGTTTAACATTACAGTACACTACTGTACATGCTTAAATGTGTGCGCGCGCTCCGTTAGCGTATTTCCACGACCTACGAACGGAATAAGGACCTACGAACTGGACGCTAATTTCACCCCCTAGCTACGGCAGAATCGAGCTGCGAACCGTTCTTATCTCCCTAACTCGTTCGTAAATCGGGGGTTACCTGTAATGTTCTTCATTTTATGAAGAATCCTTCTTTATACAATGATCTCCAAAGGTAAAGGAGTCCCCAGAACTGAGCCAGCCTTCTTTATGAGCTTGTTGAGCATTTTAATTCACTTGCACTGGTGCTGCTACCCCAGCAGATGATGACAGAAGAGATACTCTCTACAACAGACTTATAGAAGATATGCAGCATCTTGCTGCAAACAGGACTTCAGCTTTGTGACGAAGTACAGTCTGCTCTGTCCCTTCTTGTATACGGCTTCACTGTTACATTTCCAGTCCAGTCTGTTGTCCAGGTGAACCTCAAGGTATTTATACTTCACCACCTCTTCTTCTCACATGATGGAAAGAGTGTTGGAAATGTTCCTGTTTCTCCTGAAATCTGTTCTCATTCAAGATGAGATGATTGTTTCCACACCATGCTACAAAGCGGTCCACCAGTTCCCTGCACTCAGCTTCTTGTCCATCGCTGATACACCCTACCACTGCAGTCATCTGAATATTTCTGCAGATGACAGGAGTATGTTTTGTACTGGAAATCTAAAGTGCACAGAGTGAAAAGGAATGGTGAGAGTACCGTTTCCTGTGGTGCTCCTGAGCTACTGACCACCTGGTTAGACACACAACCCTTCAGTCTCACAAACTATGGCCTGTTTGACAGGTAGTTTTCGATCCAGGTTGTTACATTTACACTTACATTTTATTTTCCTGTATTTTATCATGTTCTATAAGAAGTAGTTCATTTCTTATAGAAATATATTTATTGAAATGCAAACTCAGTGTACATTATGAGTTATATTGAACTTTACTAACTCACCGATTCCAACTAGAGGAGCTTCTGAAAGCATTCACATGTAACTTGAAAACTACATACAATCTTTATATTTCCTAATCTAAAAAAAAGAAGAAGAAGATAATCAGAAAACTCCATGAAATAAAGATTGAGAGGTTCAATCTCCTGCTTTTGTTGTAAATTACCAACTTTGCTTTCATGACTGACATGGTTCTTTAAAAGAAAACTAAATTGTTTATGTTTATGTTTATTAAATTTGTTCATTTTTTTAACAAAAAAAAAAACACAATACAAAACAATCCCATAAATGATAACGTACAAAATATAAAAAAATGAAAGGTAGCAGAAAGAAGAAAAAATCTTATTTTATCTGCCCCTTTTTCCAAACAATCAGTTCAAACAATAATAATCTTCCAGTAACAGTACAAAATGAATAACTCTTTCTAATTTTCTAACTAATACAATACACATTACGCTATTTCGTGTATTTTTTTTAACAAATTAGTTTTGATCATTTTCTTAAATATAAACATTAACTTGGCTAAAACTAATTTGTGTTTTCTGAAAAAGTTAGAAGTACCTGTATGTATTATTTAGGCTTTAAAGGTAAAAACACAAAGATTATTTAAAGGGCTGGAAGATGACAAGATTGTGGTTTGAAAGCACAAGAAAAAGACTCAATTTGGCTATTGTGCTAATACAGTTCACTCCTTTGTACTAGGTTGGGATGGAATTTAAGAATTCTGGCCTGAGATCTGAATGAGTTCATCTTAACAAAATAATCTTTAAATATAATACAAGTCTATTACTTTCTCTCTTTAAAACAAAACATGCATTCCTGGGCAAAATTATTGATCCCCCAACTAGCATAAAGCCATGTTAGCTCTAATATTTGTTAAAT
Source organism: Garcialebias charrua (assembly GCA_038048925.1). Classification (NCBI taxonomy): domain Eukaryota; kingdom Metazoa; phylum Chordata; class Actinopteri; order Cyprinodontiformes; family Rivulidae; genus Garcialebias; species Garcialebias charrua. The sequence continues at coordinate 38,796 of JBBPBX010002765.1, read as the reverse complement.
AAATAGCTGAAGAAAACTATGGCATGTTTTTTTTTTGGTCCTGTCTGGTTAAATGGACACCAAAGATCTGGGGGAAAACAAAAAACAAAAAAAGTAAAGAACTGTCCTACACATCAGTGAATCATCTCTCCTATCTCTGTCTTTACTGCTCCTCTTCTGTCTCCTCCTGTGTTGACTCATCTCATCTCTGCCCACCGCAGCGTGACAAGTGACTGACAATGCTAACAATAGTGGGCGCGGCTGCCCCTGCTCAGTAGAGCACAAGCGGCATGATAAATTACCCTCATCAGTTTGTTTTGCCAGCAGCCCACACAGGTCACCGCCAAGGCCGTTCGTGACATTTTGTTGCGTACTGTATATGCAAATACCTGCCAATAAATTAGCGTGCCGCTCCCTGCACTGCCCAACGTGATTAAAATGAATTGATTGTGGGCTAAAATCAACACCAGGCTGTCGGCAAAAAAACTCAGGGGTCAGGGGGACTCGGGAGAAAACAGGTAATGGTCCTTTACTGCTTTTCACTTTATTTTCTATCATAACTGCAGGTACAAACAATAAAATGTGCGAGTGCAATGTAAACCGTAATAAAAGTGGAACAGCTTCAGGAGTTTTTGGATATGAGAAGGAAAAAGTGATGATGGCTGTAATATTTTGAGCCACTTGATGCCTTTAGGCCATCTGAACAGATTTATTAAAGTTCTAAAAACTGGTTGACTTTTGTGGGAAAGTACAAAAAACATGCTTAGTTCTGACAGTGATGGAATTAATACACAGACAACCCCACTACATTTTTCCTATAGCTTTTCTAAGTTACCTTCACTTTTTGTTCACCAGCAATACACACGCATGCACAGTATGTCTTTCTGTCTTTACAGGAACTTTGCATTGACTTCCATTCATATTTCATTCATTTCTATAGCCTAACCCTGACCTAACCCTAAACATAACCATTACCAGTATATACCTAAACCTAACCATTACCAATACTTACCAAACCGTAAACCTAACCATTATCAGTCATAACTCTAAATGTAACCGTTACCAGTACATACCTAACCCTAAACCTAACAATTAAAGTACATATCTAACCCTAAATCTAACAATTACTAGTACATACCTAACCCTGAACTTAACCATTACCAGTACATATCTAACCATTACAGTACCGTACATATCTAATCCTAAACTTAGCAGTACATACCTAACCATTGCAGTACATACCTAAAATTACCAGTAGGCTATACCTAACCCTAAACCTAACCATTACCAGTACATACCTAACCCTAAACCTAACCATTACAGTACATACCTGACCCTCAACCTAACCATTACCAGTACATACCTAACCATTACCAGTACATACCTAACCATTACCAGTACATACCTAACCTTAAACCTAACCATTACAGAACATACAAACCGGATTCCAAAAAAGTTGGGACACTAAAAAAATTATGAATAAAAACTGAATGCAATGATGTGGAGATGGCAAATGTCAATATTTTATTCGTAATAGAACATAGATGACAGATCAAAAGTTTAATCTGAGTAAATGTAACATTTTAAAGGAAAAATATGTTTATTCAAAATTTCACAGTGTCAACAAATCCCAAAAAAGTTGGGACAAGTAGCAATAAGTGGCTGGAAAAAGGAAATTGAGCATATAACAAACAGCTGGAAGACCAATTAATGCTAATTAGGTCAATTGACCTTTCGCAAAACCCCGCCCCCAACCGGCCATTGTCCAATCACACGTCACTAGCATCTCCGGCTATGTAAGCTAGGTCCGACATTCTACAAGATGGTGAAGCGATGCGCCTATGGATTGTGTAAATCAGACAGCAGGTATCCCAAGAGTTTGTCTGGTGGAGTCTTGTTTTTTCCCTTCCCAAAGCCGAAAACACAACTGGAACGGTGTCAACAATGGATAAAACAGTGTGGAAGGCCTCACTCCCAGCTTAATGTCTCGAAGATAAACAAGCATTCGTATGTATGCTCAAAGGTAAGACAAACATTCATTGTGACTGTCCTGCTCTAGAAGTAATAATTATAATTTCAAGAAAGGTTATTATTAATATTCATTGTTGTGTATTATTTTGGATATAATTTTTAGAAGATTACCCTCTTACGTTTAGTAAGCTCATTAGCATTAGCTAACTTTAGCGAATGTTTACATTAGTTCACTGTCGGGTCTCGATGCTGTGAACCCTATACGATATCATGTTTAGTCAGTTTCACTACATAAACTTGACTAGCTAATTAACATTTTCTCTTTTAACAAGCATCTTGAATCGTTTTTTTTTATATCTGTCATTTAGCACAGAGCCCCCCTCCCCTTGTCTTACCTCCCTCGGGGGTTCGGTCCGCTCTGTAGCATGTTAGCTGCTCCAGCTGGACAGCATGGTCCAGAACGTTGTTGTTGAGCCACGTTTCCGTGAATACAAACACACAGCAGTCTCTCACAGTCTTTTGTGTCGTTCGTAGCAGGCGTATATAATCCAATTTGTTGTCCAAGGAGCGCACGTTAGCCAGAACCATGGATGGGATAGCCGGCCTGTGTGGGCTAGCTGCTAGCCTAGCTCTGATACCTCCGCGTTTACCCCGCTTCTGTTTTCTGTCACGCCGCTTGTGGCGTTTCCATGGCGGGCGCGGTGAAGCGTCACGCCGCTTGTGGTACTTCCACGGCGGGCGCGATGAAGGGAAGGTCGGGGCTGGCTTCCGGAGCAGCTCGCAGTCACGAAGCTGATGTAACTCCACCTCGAGCTCATGTAGCTTCTCCTGGAGTTCGCTGTTTATTCCCAAATGAGCGGTTTTTCCGACATCAAGCAGGAATTCACGGCTATACTTGCGTTCTTGAACACGTAGACAAGACAAAGACGTGCCGGCAAATTGCGGCGTGCAGGACAAGACAGACGAAAGCACCGTGTTGCTGGGAGAGAGAGAGAGCACTGGTATACAAGCTATCCCCGTCATGACGCGCTAACACTCACCGGCTACAGAAAGCTTGACGGGCGTAGCAACAGTAACTAAGGGGGCGGGGCTTCTGCGAAAGGTCAATTGACAACATGATTGGGTATAAAAAGAGCTTCTCAGAGTGTCAGTGTCTCTCAGAAGCCAAGATGGTAAGAGGATCACCAATTCCACCATTGTTGCGCAGAAAGATAGTGCAGCAATACCAGAATGGTGTTACCCAGCGTAAAATAGCAAAGACTTTTAAGTTATCATCATCAACCGTGCATAACATCATCAAAAGATTCAGAGAATCTGGAACAATCGCTGTGCGTAAGGGTCAAGGCCGTAAAACTCTACTGGATGCTCGTGATCTCCGGGCCCTTAAACGTCACTGCACCTCAAACAGGAATGCCACTGTCAAGGAAATAACAGAATGGGCTCAGGAATACTTCCAGAAAGCATTGTCAGTGAACACAATCCACTGTGCCATCCGCCGTTGCCAGCTGAAACTCTACAGTGCAAAGAGGAAGCCATTTCTAAGCAAATTCCACAAGCTCAGACGTTTGCACTGGGTCAGGGGTCATTTAAAATGGAGTGTCAAAATGGAAAACTGTTCTGTGGTCAGATGAGTCACAATTTGAAGTTCTTTATGGAACACTGGGACGCCATGTCATCCGGACCAGAGAGGACAAGGATAGCCCAAGTTGTTATCAACGCTCCGTTCAGAAGCCTGCATCACTGATGGTATGGGGTTGCATCATGCAGCTTGCATGTCTGGAAAGGCACCATTAATGCATAAAACTACCTAACCCTAAACCTAACCATTACAGTACTGAACCTCAACCTAACCATTACCAGTGTACTTTACCCTAAACCTAACCATTACCAGTACATACCTAATCCTAAACCTAACCATTATAGTACATACCTGATTTTCAGAATCTGTTGGAATCCTGGCAAAAACCAATGCAGATATGTTCTTGTTTTTGATTTTGTACATCTACCTTATAATGTTTGCTAGTTTTTGCTACTTTTTCTTTTTCTTTTGTCTATTGTTTAATGTACTTGTACCATTGCTGTTCATCATTCTTTAGTTTGTAGCAGGTCGCTTTCGTAAATGAGCCCGAAGCTCAATAAGATTTACCTGACTAAATAAAGGTTGAATGAATGAATGAACAGTACATACCAAACCCTCAACCTAACCATTACCAGTACTTAATACTAAAACTAAGGAGTTCGACTGAGAAACAATTTGCATCATGTGTAGGTATTTAAAAAAATGTTTTCACTCATGGGCAAAAACTGTACCTTTTTCAAAAGGAGAGAAAGGATATGAGAAGTAAAATAGTGTAAAAGCTGAAGCAAGAGCTCATATTATGACTGAGTAGTCCTTTCACTGGCAGGAAGAGCCTTTGACAGGGAAATGATGATTGCTTTGATTGCTCTTTTCAAGGCTAATACACGACTACGTGTGTATTTGTGCAGCAGGCTGTTTGACTAATTTGAAACGCTTGTGCATTCAATGTGCGTTTGCTTGAGGAATGCCCCATGGGTGTGTTCCTCATATTATGACGAACAGGAAAATTGGGGGGTTTGGAGGGGTGGTCGGCTGCACACCGCAACCCAGTGAAAAGCGCTTGCATAATTCATAGCTCTGCATTGAGCCATAATCTTTGCTCAGTGCTCTAATAAAAGCTGCAGCGCTGCATTTTATCTGCATGTAAGTCAAACTGACTAGATAATGTGGTGGGAAATATTCCATCACGACCGAGTAGACTGACTTTCCTCTTTCGCTGCTGCTGTTTTCTCCCTGCAGACACTTGTGATTTTAATCCAGCAGTCCATCAAATGTCACTGGAGACTGATGATACAAAACAGAAGACTTTTATAGTTTTCCAAGCCGGAGGAGGGGGCAGACGGTGCGTTTTAAACAGGTAAAAGGCTCCGGTGGTGTGCACACAGAAACAACATTCTCATTTACATTTCTCCTTGTTTTGGTGAGCAGTAACGAACTGCCCCCAACTAATACATGCTCCATATTGCAGTCAGGTGTTTTCTTTTAATAAACTTTTTCTTTTGTCAACTGTAAACTAACCATCTCTCTCTGCTCCCATTTAAAAGAATCTTCACATTTCTGTGATGGAATAATACGCCCTCTTCCCCCATGCTCTCCTTTCTCTTACGTTCCCTCCCGTTGCCCATCAGTTCCATGGGTTGGGCTCATTGTGTGCAGTGGAGTGCGACCGATGCGCATGGTCGCACTAAACAGCACCAAGCTGCTCGGCATGGGGATATTAGTGTATTCTGCCAGAAGGTTTGGATACAGTCTTCTGCCCTCACTTGTAAAGAATCAGTTTTCTGTCTGCCAGTCCCTCTGTATGTTTTTGTGTCCTACGTCCAGAGGTGTCCATGCAGGGTCCGTCGAGGGGATGCAAGTAGCTGACAAATGTTGACAGCAAAGAAGATAGAAATTATTGAGTCCAAAGGAAAACTACAGAAGTGGATAGTTTTTATAGGGTGACTCACTGACCCTGAAACACAATGATCTTTGTACCATGCAACAGGATCTTTATCGGTTTTGGAATTAAACTTTGGAATTGAACTTGTTAAAATTAATAATTGGTTTAACAAGTCAATTGATGTTCCATTTCTAATTGAAAACTCTGTGATTCATAGAGTTCATGAAGTGAGGTTATTGGGTGTCATCATTGATGATAAATTGTCAGGGAAACAGCATATAAGTTTTGTTAAAGCGAAAATATCCAAGTCTATTGCTATATTTTACAGAGTCAGAGATCTTTTCAATCAATCAATCAATCAATCAATCAATCAATCAATCAATCAATCAATCAATCAATCAATCAATTTATTCACTCGATTAAAAAAAATCATCAGTTTACAAACACAGTCTCTAACAAAACATATTTACACGAGTGAAGAGGGAGCAGGAAGAAGAAAATCTTGTATAGACCTGCCCCCTTTCTCAATAATTACAAAAATGTCATGGCCGTATACATTAAATTAACAAAACAAGTTGCAAACAATATCTAAACAATAACATATATAACAATATACCACTGTTCCCATTAACAACTCAAAAGTGTATAAGAGTTAATCGTTCTTTTTTATAAAGTGTTTTGAATTGGTTTATTGTAGAGCAATTTTTAAACTCATCATCCAAACTGTTCCATAGTTTTACTCCATGCACCGAAATGCACATTTGTTTTAAAGTAGTACGCACAGTTTTACTTTTGAAATCGTACTTCCTTCTGTTAGATCTATCACAAGACAAAGAACTTTTGTAAATTAAATGGCAATAATCTCTTTCTAGCTTTAAACATAATCAATAACATTTTTAAATCAACCAGATCCTTTAGTTTCAAGATATTTGATTGAATAAACAATTTGAATAATAAGGCTAATTAATTCTGTTGTATAACACGTTCATTGTTCCACATCTAATTTATTGTGTTAGCGTTTGGGGAAAAGCGTGTAAATCAATTACAATGCCTATTTTTATTTTACAGAAAAGAGTTGTTAGACTTATTACAAGAAAGCAGTATAATCATCCATCAAATGTATTATTTTGTCAAACGAAACTGTTGAACTTTTACGATTTAGGTGATTATAATATTTTGCTGGTTATGTATAGAGCGCAGAATGATACACTTCCTTCAAATATTCAGAGGTATTTTGTTAAAAGAACGAGTTAAAAAAAGGCGTTCAATACAGGATCAACTGGACTTTATTTGTTGCAGAAAACGTTTCGACTTCTGTCCAGAAGTCTTTTTCAATTCTGAATGAATGGAAGCTGTGAGAACGAGAAGTTTTATACAAGCCACGCACCAACATATGAAATTGGAAACTGAAATAACACCACAAAATACCTAACATGCCCATTCTATTTAAATTGACAAAACAACACATCACACCTGGGGGTTTGTAACACATACAATGAAAGATCACACCTTAACAGTAGGAGGTTCCCTTGAGGTCTCTGGTAGAATACACAAAACTGTATGTAAATTGACAAAAAACACCCACCAAACAACAACAGTATTGAACGCCTTTTTTGATTTTATCATGTCCTGGACGACTGAGAATCTTCACCAGCAAAAAGAACAAGTTGTTACCATTTAAAGGGGAAAGATATATTTGTAAAGCCACAAATTAGAACGAGTTTGAGGGGAAGATGGGCCATGGTTCAGGGAGTTGGGTTGTGGAACGTTTTGGAGAATGATGTTAAAGTGGCTAAATCAATGGCAATATTTAAGAGAATGATTAAGTTTAAATGGTTAAAATCCTATATCTAAATTAGTTTAAGTTAGAAATTGTATGTTGTATTGGAGGTTAAAAGCTTTGTTCATTTCTTTTGGAAATTAAAGAATTTGGTTGTATGAATTGTTTGTTAGAAAGATAAGGGGCAGACAAAATAAGATTTTTTTCTTCAATATTCTGCCTTTCATTTTATACTTGTGTTGTTTTTCTTCTTTTATGTGTATATTGTTATGTATTTTATTATAAAATGAATGAATAAATCAATAAAAAAAATCAAATCAAAGCAGTAAATGGTAAATGGACTGTACTTATATACTGTAGCACCTTCCTATCTTATCAAGACACTCAAAGCTCTTTACAACACAATCTGTGTCCTCATTTACTCATTCATACAGCACTCTACTAGATCTGTACAAAGCTAATTGAACAAATCATTCTAAAGAGACTAATCAGTTCTTTTAGGTCACATTCATACACGGATGGGACACACATCAGAGGCAATGAGGGGTTCAGTGTCTTGCCCAGGGACACTTCGGCATGTGACTGCTGGTGGATTCGAACCCCCAACTCTTGCATTGGAGAATGACTGCTCTAACCACTCAGCCACAGCCGCCTCTGGCTGCTCAACATCCAGAATCAGAACGCTGTCAATACAGAATGTGGTTCTGCTGTAATGGTCACTGGCCATCAAATACAAAGATGTATCCCCCCCCCCCACACACTATTTTATGATATTGTATATGCTACAAATATGACCATTTATTATTAATTATCGTCCCCTGTAAGGTAATGATTATTTTTTGAATTAATGTTTGAACTTGTTTTTTGTTTGTATAAATGGGGAAGATAACATAAGAGTAAGAGGAAGCGATGACATTTTTTTGTCCTTTGGGTGCGCACCTGCTGAGGATTTCTGTTTACTAGGGTATTCCTTTCAACTCAACCAATATAAATGTATTGGCTCGTCAGCTCCAGGCACAACCCCACAACTTAATTAGCATTTTATGTAATTAATCCCCCCTTTTACCTTAGTTTTTGGCCAGTTTGTTACACTGCATCAGACATAAGTCATACTTCTTAGTACGCACTGTGCACTCAGTCACAAGGTCATCATTGTCATCTGTACTTCTTCACGAAGGTTCACCCGGTCCAACAGCAGACACACAGCACAGTTTTGTTGTGTCTGTCTGTACACAAAGATTTGGGTACAGTCGACATCTTTGAGACTGTGCACACAGACTGAAAACAGACGCAAGTTTTTTTTTTTTCACATCACAGGAACTCTGGGAAAATGACTGTTATAACCAGTGGTGTAGTCTACATTTTTGTAGTAGGTATACTGTGCTTAGAAACCAAGTACACCAGTTAGTGCAATGCAATTGTTTATTTATTTTGATTTTTAAGCATACTGAACATTTAAAAAAAAGTATCTGATGCTTATAGTACAACAAACTTTGTACAACAGTTGGCTGTATTAAAAACATGTTATAGAATTTATGAAACAGCATCAAAGCAAAACATGTTCAAGTATCAAGTAGTAAGTACAGAATTATTAATTATACAAAAACAGGTTGAACCAACTCAGTGAGTCAATAAAATGTTCCAGATGTGCTGACAATGACACAAGCCCATGTCATGTATCATTGCCAATGATATATGACATAGGCTTGTGTCCTTGGTCACTTTTAAGTGAGTATGCTGAAATTCCCAAGTTTTTCTAGTGAGTATATTCTGTTTACATGCATATCACATAGACTACACCACTGGTTATATCTACTCTCAAGTAGGATTACAATTATTTATTTGCTTTTGTACAGCCAGCTGTCTTTGCACAACACCTCACCATCATCAACAGCAACAGAGGCCCCTGTAGTTGAACTGAATGCCTTTGGTCTATCCTTTAAATCAGAGTTTGGACACCTAAACTTGTATCCTCCCATGTTTAAAGAACAACACACTATAGCAGACAGTAGCAACAGTTAAATAGCTTCTTCTTTAGCCACACTAATGCACTTTTATTAGTGCAGGTGCCCAAAGAGTGTATTATCGGCATATGCTTATGTAAGTATCAATCAGTTCAATCAAGTGTCCCTCTATTGAGCTAAGAAAGCACCTAAAAAATAACGACGCAGGTATCAACAAAGTTAAGTCAGGTGTTCTGGACGGTTTCTTTGTGCGGAAACGTTTTCTCTTTCATGCAAATGACATAATCTGTTCAAGGAATCATAGCTGCTCAGTCCCATAAGTAGCACACATAGTACCATTGTCAAATTTCAATCAATATTATCGTTTATCGCAATAATTTCTGCGACAATCGACCAGCGAAATTTGTTATTGTGACAGGCCTAGGGATGGGGCCGATCCGATCCAGTATCGGTATCCGATACCAGCATAATTTAAGTATCGGATATTGGATCCAACCTGCTGATATTTCCGATCCAGCTTCAAAGAGCACTTGTGTTCCATCACATTCTGTGACTGCAGTCTTAACATTCTGTGAGTTTAACCCAATGAAGACACTTTGGGCCTCACAACATGAAACACCCAAACTTTAACAGCATACAAGAGGCAGGTCTATACCACACACATGTCCTTCTCACTCACGGTGCAGCTGGAAAAACTAAAAAACTGCTAAGCATGATGGGAAATACAACACAGTCCACCCCTTAACCACTAAGGGAATGGATTTTGTTGTCTTTCCCATAATGCTTAGCAGTATTTTAGTTTTCCAGCTGCACCTAAAGCTGGAAAACTAAAAAACCGCTAAGCATTATGGGAAAGACAACAAAATCTTTAAAAAGATGACATGTTTTAAAAAAGGTCTTAAAACCTTTCTTTTTATCCAGTTTTTTTTAATTAATTTATTGTGCTTTTGTTTTTTGTTTTTGTTGCTGTTTTTATTGCACCCAGTTTTTATTTTTATTTGAGTATTTTATCTGCATTTTGTGATTTTGTTGTTGTTGATGCAATCATCTGTGAAGCACTGTCCTCTTGGTTGTTCCTCCACTTAGTTGCACTTATGGTTGATTTTAATCTTGCTTTTATTTAATGTTCATTGTAGCACTTTGAGATTTGTTTAATGTAAAGTGCGTTGTAAATAAAAGTTATTATTATTATTATTAGTGTAAAACTAAAACCTGACTTGCATGTGGTGCAGCAGTTGATTTTAAAAAACAGGTATGGATCTCAGAGCATGCTTGTCACCAAGGTTTCAACGACTCTTACAAACATACACACACTGAAGCTTTAGTTTCACTCTGGACTTTCAACTTGACCACAAACCAAGAGTCCACTGCCATCGTTTCTAGAGAAAATGCCATCTGTGAGGCTGTTTTCAGGGTTAAACTAGTGTGACTGCCTCGTTATCACAGGTGACGGCGGTAGAGGCTCTCCTCCCACCTCACCACCTGAGCTTCAGCTCTCTCAGGTCGGGTTTCCTTCTACAAGCAGGCAGACTTCTGAGGAAGGAGCCTCGTCTCCTGTCCGTCGCTCGCCATGAGCTCATGAATTATTCTGTGAAAACTCGTTTTTCTATTTCAAGACGGAGGAGGAGGCCTTTATGGACAACCAGGTGGAACTTAAATAGCCTAAGAGATGTTTTATCCATGCTTTCTTTCTCCGTTCCACCTGCTGTTAGTGTTTTATTTCTCCCTCCAGGTTTTGACTTGTGTTTGGAAAAACTAAAAGCACATTGCACTCCTCCGTCAGCAACTCGTTTGTTCATCTGAACTCACGTCAAGCTACGCTGCGCAAACAGAGCGATGAAAGAGGCTTAAAGCCCAAGCAAGGGTTTAAAAAGCAGCCACAATGCTGCAGCTTGTGATTAAGTATCATCCTCTTTTCCAAAAATACCTCCTCCGAGGAGTGAATATGTGCTGCAAAGTCACAATGTGAAAGGAGGACATTGTTTTAACTTTTTTTTTTTTTTTTTGCCATCAGCTTAACTCAACATCTGTCTCCACTGGAACATCCTGTGAGCCAAATTACTTTAAAAGTTGGGCAGCAATATCACAAAGTGCTGATAATAACCTCCAACATGTCTGGGCTCAATCACATTAGCTTAAAGAGGAAAAACAGTTTGACGTGTTGAGCAGTGACACACAGCCAGTAATAAACACATTTACTCTATAGAAACAAAATGAAAACACCAAAAATGTCAACAAACAACAATTTGTGACTCATTTAACACTAGAAGTCCCAGAGAAGGGTCATTCAACATTTCTACCTTTGGAACCCAGAGACGGGTCGAGTGACCCAAAGGATTTTAGCTAACATCCTATAATGAGCTGTTAACAGGCGCTTTTGTTTTGTAAATAAGGCCATTACTGGCGCACCACAGGAGGGGGCACACTAATTTGACTAAGGCTGCGCTTTTTTGCGCAAGTGAACTTGGCTTCTAAATCCCCCGGTCCCTTTCAGTGGGCTACATATGTTGGTCTGTCACTTGACCTCAGGTCATGTGACCTATGTTGGTCCGTCAGTTGACTTCATGTTGTGTGACCTGTGCTGGTCCGTCACTTGACCTTAGGTCATGTGACCTGTGTTGGTCCGTCACTTGACCTCAGGTCATGTGACCTGTGTTGGTCCGTCAGTTCACCTCAGGTCATGTGACCTGTGTCAGTCCGTCAGTTGACCTCAGGTCATATGACCTGTGTCGGTCCCTCAGTTGACCTCATGTCATGTGACCTGTGTTGGTCCGTCAGTTGACTTCATGTTGTGTGACCTGTGCTGGTCCGTCACTTGACCTCAGGTCATGTGACCTGTGTCGGTACGTCAGTTGACCTCATGCCGTGTGACCTGTGTCGGTACGTCAGTTGACCTCATGCCGTGTGACCTGTGTCGGTCCGTCAGTTGAACTCATGTCGAGTGACCAGTGTCATTCCATCAGTTGACTTCATGTTGTGTGACCTATGTCGGTCCGTCAGTTGACCTCAGGTCAAGTGACCCGTGTTGGTCCGTCAGTTGACCTCATGTCGTGTGACCAGTGTCGGTCCGTCAGTTGACCTCATGCCGTGTGACCTGTGTCTGTCCGTCACTTGACCTCAGGTCATGTGACCTGTGTCGGTCAGTCAGTTGACCTCAGGTCATGTGACCTGTGTCGGTCCGTCAGTTGACCTCAGGTCATGTGACCTGTGTCGGTACGTCAGTTGACCTCATGCCATGTGACCTGTGTCGGTCAGTCAGTTGACCTCAGGTCATGTGACCTGTGTCGGTCCATCAGTTGACCTCAGGTCATGTGACCTGTGTCGGTACGTCAGTTGACCTCAGGTCATATGACCTGTGTCGGTCCCTCAGTTGACCTCATGTCATGTGACCTGTGTTGGTCCGTCAGTTGACTTCATGTTGTGTGACCTGTGCTGGTCCGTCACTTGACCTTAGGTCATGTGACCTGTGTTGGTCCGTCACTTGACCTCAGGTCATGTGACCTGTGTTGGTCCGTCAGTTCACCTCAGGTCATGTGACCTGTGTCAGTCCGTCACTTGACCTCAGGTCATGTGACCTGTGTCGGTCAGTCAGTTGACCTCAGGTCATGTGACCTGTGTCGGTCCATCAGTTGACTTCATGTCATGTGACCTGTGTCTGTCCGTCAGGTGACAGACAACAATAGGTCAAGCATGTTTTAGAACACAGCAATGGGCCACCTGCATGTGCCGGCACGCACCGTATATACATGCGCCAAGGACAAGGAGAGAGACAGTACTTGTAAGCAAAATAATTTATTTGACAGAACATCAAAGTTACAGGATAGTCAGCACAGCAGAATGAGACAATTTTATGCATAAAACTGTTCTGGAGCAGACAAAGCTTTCCGTTCAGTGGATGTCCCAAAATGTTCAACTGTGAGATAACTTCAGGGTCTGTTATGTGTGAATTCAGGTCAGGGCCTCTCTTCTGACTAAGGGGGGAAGTGCACTTACCTGGTGGAAACATTGGAATGCAGTTTGTGCAGTCTGGTGTGGTGGGGGTGTCTGAGTTGTGTGCACGCATATTTATAACAAAAGGCAGTTAATGGCCCACTAATGTGGACCCATTAATGGTTGGTTTGGACTAAGGGTCTTTTGACCCTCTTTCAGGACTTCTTGGGGGAGGTCGAAAATCCTGGGACTTCTAGTGTTAAAATAATCATTTACCGTAAATTCACCAAAAACAACGTCTGTTAAACTCCATTTTGCATGATTCTGTCTTTGAGTATGAATAAAAGTATTCATCAAGTCGCTGTTGAATCATTAAGAAAAAAACAAAAAAAAACAACAAAGGGTGTGTGAGCACCTAAAAAATTTAAACTGAGAAAATAAGTCACTTTCTAAATTCGAGCAAATGGTTAGTCAGATCTGTAAATCTTTTTATTGTCCACCGCCTAGCGGCCAGAAGTGCTCTTGTGCTTGTTAGCAAAATACACTGCCTGGCCAAAATAAAAAGTTGACACCAAAAAAGGGCACACACTAATATTTCGTTGGATCGCCTTTAGCTTTGATTACGGCATTCTCCGTGGCATTGTTTCGATAAGCTTCTGCAATGTCACAAGATCTATTTCCATCCAGTGTTGCATTAATTTTTCATCAAGATCTTGCATTGATGACTACCGTATTTTCCGGCCTATAAGTCGCACTGCCCTTTAAGTCGCATTGTCCAAGTATGTCCAATAAATTGGAAAAATCCATAAATATGCTGCTTCGCCTTATAAGTCGCACCTACGTCATCGCTGACGTAACGCGTCACCGTTGCCATTACGCGTCACCGCTGACAACCCGGAAATGTGGGCCGTTGTTTTGCCAAAAATGGATTGGCTGCAAAATGGCCGCAGGAGAGTGCACGGAAGGACTTTATAATAATAATAATAATGTATTTTCCTGTCATCTGCGTATGTTTCCCATACACAGACGAAATTCGTCTCTGCATTTAACCCAACCACCTACCAGGTGGCGCAGTGAGCAGCCCGAAAGCGCCCGGGGAGCTGGAGAAATAGGTGTGCACTCATAGACACCCCAAGGTGGGTAGTGGCCGGGGCGCGAACCCGCGTCCTTCGGGTCCCAAGTCAAAAGCCCTGCCACTAGACCATCTTTAACAAGATTAACATGGTAAAAACAATAATTTGTTTGCTGAAAATTATAGCAAAGATGTGTCTGAGCTGAACTTTTCCTTAATAAATGCACGTAATGGTCAAATAAGCTGAATTTTTAAAAATAGTTTCGCTACAGCAGTGCTGCAAAGCGTGCACACGTAGCGAGCGGATACGCTTCATTTCTTTAAAATAAACACCTAAAAAAATATTTGTTTGCTGACATTATAGCAAAAGTGTTTCTGAGCTTAACTTTACCCTAATAAATGAACGTAATTGTCAAATCAGCTGGATTTAAAAATTAGTTTCGCTCCGTGCACTCGCACGGGTAGGAACGCATTTCTTTAAAATTTAGCAAAATAAACACCTAAAAATATATATTTGTTTGCTGACATTATAGCAAAAGTGTTTCTGAGCTTAACTTTACCTTAATAAATGAACGTAATTGTCAAATCAGCTGGATTTAAATAGTTTTGCTTTGACGGCTCTTCCAAACGTAAAATAAATATGAAATAAATTATGAATAAATCAAATTTTAGCTCAAACATCTCCTACAGCTAATAGGTTGTAAATGCCCATCCAGTGATTACTTTCTGTAAGTTTCATCAAAATCTGTCCTGTTGTTCTTGAGCTATTTTGCCTTGCTAACAGTAAAACACTGAGCTAACAGTAGTTCCTACCTCCAGAGAGCAGGAGGCCGGGCTGCGACAGAGTGAGTCCGACCAGATGAGGTTATTGTCGGACACATGAGCTGGGAACAGTCAGTGGACCCTAGCTTCCAAAAGTGGTACTGCTCCATTTTTTTCAGTCAGAATGAATGGAAACGGTCATATCTCAGCCAAAAATTGGTCTAAAAATATAGGAAAAAAATCCATAAATATGTCGCTTTGCCCTATAAGTTGCAGGGCATGCAAGTTAGGCAAAAAGGTGCGACTTATAGGCCGGAAAATACGGTAGGCACTAGGCATGATGGGTGCATCACTTCACCTGCCTCTTGATGCGCCCATCACTCTGGAACAGGGTAAATCTGGACTCATCAGACCACATGACCTTCTTCCATTGCTCCACAGTCCAATCTTTATGCTCCCGTGCAAACTGAAGCCTTTTTTTCTCAGTTAGCCTCACTGGTTAGTGGTTTTCTTAAGGCTACACAGCTGTTCAGTCCCAATCCCTTGAGTTCTCTTCACATTGTGTGTGTGGAAATGCTCTTACTTTCACTATTAAACATAGCCCTGAGTGCTACTGTTGTTTTTCTTTGATTTGATTTCATCAAACGTTTAAGTGATCACCAATCACATCATTCAGGATTTTTTTTCCGGCCACGGTTCTTCCTCGAAGACAATGGGTCCCCACTATCCTTCCAGTTTTTAATAATGCGTTGGGCAGTTCTTAACCCAATTTTAGTAGTTTCTGCAATCTTCTTAGATGTTTTCTCTGCTTGATGCCAATGATTTGACCCTTCTCTAAGCAGAGTGACATCTTTTTCACCACCTTGCGATGTGTCTTTCCACATGGTGGTTTAAGAAATGAGAAGCAACTCATTGCACCAGTTAGGGTTAAATAACTTGTTGCCAGCTGAAAGATAATCACGAATGCCGTAATTGTCAAATAGGAGGCTCAAACTATTTGCTTCGTTCAAAAAGGCGTTCAATACAAGATCAACTGGACTTTATTTGTAACACTTTATTTGACTTTATTCGTTAAATCCAGGTGGCGGCTTATTTTTGGGCCAGGCAGTGTAATTTGTGAACAACCAGACACAATTTGCGTGCACTTACAAAAGATAATTATTGGATGTACATTAACTTATTAGGTTT
>JBBPBX010002765.1:0-21702 GCA_038048925.1 Garcialebias charrua | reverse complement strand
TCCCTCCTCTGGACATGTCCAAACCATTGTCCCTCCTCTGGACATGTCCAAACCATCTCAGTCTGGTCTCTAACTTCATCTCCCAGCTGTTCAACCTGTGCTGTACCTCTGATGATCTCATTCCTAATCTTATCCATCCTTGTCACTCCTAAGGTGAGAACCTCAACATCTTCATTTCTGTCACTTCCAGTTATTTCTACTGTCTTTTTGTCCATGTCTCTGTCTCCAGACCATACGACATAACTGGTCTCTTTCCTTTAAGGGATGTCTGTTTCACACCTTTTTTTTCTCTCTATCCAGGTGTGTTTGCATCATTCGACCAATCAGACGTCGCTCTGCTGTTTGTGGGTGGCGCTCCTCTGAAGCTCTCCAGAGGCGCCGTCTTGTTCCAACTGTCTCAGAATCGAGGTCGGGCCTACTCCGATGCCGGCATCTTCACGGTTCCGGTAGACGGGATGTACCTGTTCATCCTCACCTTAGACCTGAGGCCAGGCTCCGCCCATGTGCTCCTAAGGCTGGATGAAGACAGGGGCGGAGCTTCCGTGTCTGTGCTGCAACAGGAAGTGACCGAGGCGGGTCTTGTTAGTGGCATGAGCTTTCTGCTGCTAAGGGAAGGGGAGGAGGTGAGACTGGAGGTGAGGAGTGGGGAGTGGGTGGAGTCAGAGGGCAACAGTTTCGCAGGATTCTTGATGCATTGGATCACCTGAGGGTGCTCTGGACAAATCAGCTGAAAGGAAGGTGGAGCCTCATGCGATACACGCACCTTATACAACAGATGAAGAGCTGTTCCAGTGAATAAACACTGACCCGAGCCCAGACCATCACAGAACCAGACCATCACAGAACCAGGCTTTTGGACTTGTTGATCTTTTTCTGTTTATAAGTTTGACTGTTAAAAAAAAAACAGATGATGTATTTAAAGTTAATCTATTTTCCTGCTGAGTTGTTTTTTGTTAACTCTAACCACAGATCATTTCACTTGCTTTGGTTCTGTTTTTTAAATTATGAATGATGTATTATTTTTGATTAAATTTGTCAGAATCTCCTTCAGAAACACAATGTGTGATTTCAGGCAAATGCAAATTAAAAACAGATTTGTGTTTTAAGCGATTTTTGATTGCAATGTCTCAAAGCTTGTTAGATCAGTATCAGTTTGAGAATGTCAGATATGCAGGTTACAAAGGAAGATTAATCTAAAAGTTGTTTTTAAGATGTGAATATATTTTTGTAAGGACTAATAATCACTGATATTTCAATAAATAATTAAACTGTCAGACTAAAATCAGGTGTTGGAACATCAGCTGTCTCAATAAACAAAACAACCCTGTCTTCTTCACCACTGGTCCTCCTCCGGTCCTTCTGGTCCTAAAGCTGTTAGGATTTTCAGGCAGGACAGAACCCAGTGGTGCAGACAAGAACTCCCATGATGCCAGGAGTACAAAAATATTATTTATGATAATAAATCAAAAGGCTGACTGTGCAGCAAACTCACTCATGATACAGGAACACAGGAGACATCAGGGGAGACCCAACAATGACGCGACAAAGGACAGAACTCACAGACAGATTTATATACATAGGCAAGACAGGACATAATTACAAATAGCTGGGAACACAGGGAGAAATCAATTAAGACAAGGAAGAGAAAAACAAGATGCACAGACAATGGATGACCACAAGATGGTGCCATCCCTACAGTACCCCTTCCTCAAGGATACCCCCTGGCATCCCAAAAAAAACCACCAAAATACTTAGGTGGGCAGGTAGGGGAACCGTAAGGATGGAGTGCTCAAGGAAGAGCACAAGGGCTACGAACAGACAGAACCAAAACCTGGGAACCACACATACCGGGAACATAGAAAGGTGATTGTTCTGGCGGGCAGCCAGGAGGCCGTCCATCAGGCAAAAGGTAGTCGGGCGGGCAGCTGGGAGGCCGTCCATCAGGCAGAAGCACGTCGGGCGGGCGGCCGGGAGGCTGTCTATCAGGCAGAAGCATGTCGGGCATGCAGTCGTCAGGCCGTCCATCAGGCAGAAACACGTCGGGCGTGCAGTCATCAGGCAGAAGCACATCGGGCGTGCAGTCGTCAGGCAGAAGCACGTCAGGCATGCAATCGTCAGGCAGAAGCACGTCAGGCGTGCAGTCGTCAGGCAGAAGCACTTCGGGCGTGCAGTCGTCAGGCAGAAGCACGTTGGGCGTGCAGTCGTCAGGCAGAAGCACGTCGGACGTGCAGTTGTCAGGAGGCGAGACATCGGGCGAAGAGACATCGTCGGGCGAGGAGGCGAGACGTAGTCGGGCGAAGAGACGTCGTCAAGCGAAGAGATGTCGTCGGGCGAGGAGACATCGTGAGGCCAAGAGACGTTGTCGGGCAAAGAGACGTCAGGCGAAGAGAAACACTGGAGAGCCTCTACAGCAGGCGACGAGGAGCGCCAAGGGACCCTCTGTAGACGTGGAGGCATCGGCGGCGCGGGGACCCTCTGTAGACGAGGAGACGTCAGCGGCGTGGGGACCCACTGTAGATGAGGAGGCGTCAGCAGCGCAGGGACTCTTTGTAGATGTCGAGGTGTCTGTAGCGCGGGGACCCTCTGTAGACGTCAAGACGGTGGCGCGGGGACCCTCTGTTGACGTTGAGGCGTCAGTGGCGCGGGGACCCTCTGTAGACGTTGAGGCGTCGGTGGCGCGGGGACCCTCTGTAGGCGTCGGCGGCGCGGGGACCCTCTGTAGACGTCGAGGGATCGGCGGCGTGGGGACCCTCGGTAGACGTCGTAGTGACTTGAGACGCTGGAGAGTCAGGATCTTCGGCGGTAGAGGCAGAATCTTTGGCGGTAGAACCAGGAGCCTAAGAGCCAGAACCAGAAGCCGAAGAGCCAGAACCAGGAGCCGAAGGCCCAGAACCAGGAGCCGAAGAGCCAGAACCAAGAGCAGAAGAGCCAGAACCAAGAGCCAAAGAGCTAGAACCAGGAGCCGAAGAGCCAGAATCAGGAGCCAAAGAGCTAGAACCAGGAGCCGAAGAACCAAAACCAGAAGCCGAAGAACCAAAACCAGGAGCCGAAGAACCAACGTGGGCGGCGACATGTCTCGGGTCCAGGACCGGGCAAAGAGAGAGAATTAGAGCGTGAGGGTGAAGATGAACGGGCCGGATCTGGGTCTAAGGGTTCTGAATGGGTGTGATTTTTGTACTGTGAAGAAACAGAGACTGCAGGAGATGGGGAAACTATGGGGACTGCGGCACGCATGGGAGCGGCCGCAGGGGCTGCAGCTGCAAGGATCGTGGAAGAAGAGTCCAGTTTAATGGCAGATTGATGAGTGGCTGGGGGACGAGGACTGACAATACTGGATTTGACGAGGGGCTCCAACCAATTCTTCTCTTCCAGCACCTTGTCCAGAAGGTCCTCCATCTCGGGGACATCCAACATGCCGGGTAAACGTATATATTCATCTAGCATGGTTTTAGTGGCCACCCACCTTTCCTACAGGTTGCAGGAGGTGGCTGAGTCCCCAAACCTCCGGATGTTTTCACAAAGCAGTTGGTAGTCTTTTTCAGACAACCGAGACAGAAAGTTCTTGCCTGCTGGGTTCAAACTTGGTCGTGTCATACTGTTAGGATTTTCAGGTAGGACAGAACCCAGTGGTGCAGACAAGAACTCACAAGATGCCATGAGTACAAAAATATATATTTAATGATAATAAATCAAAAGGCTGACTGTGCAGCAAACTTACTCATGATACAGGAACACGGGAGACATCAGGGGAGACCTAACAATGACGCGACGACAGGACAAAACTCACAGACTGGTTTATCAGTGGCGGTTCTAGACCAGTTGTACTGGTGGGGCCAAGCTGGGGCCAGAGGTTTTGTCAGAGGGGCACGTTCATCTCGGAGAAAAAGACAGATTCGAAATCTTACTTGACTCTTATTTTTTAAAGCAGTGATTAACCATTGTAACCAAAGAAAATAGTTTAAAAAATCAAATGAGAAAAATATAAAACATTTTACACAGTATTTGTATTGACTGAATAAAATATATTAATAAGCAAATAAAATGATAATGAAAATAACTGTTAGGTGAAGTCTTGGTTCAGTTTCTCAGTCCAAAATTATATACAGGTAACAACATTGGCTGCCCTACTATCACAGCAACTGTATTCTGCGATTTTGATGAATACAAAATCGCAGAATTTCATGATTTCTGGCATCATGATTTCTGGCAAACCGATCAACAAATGAGTGACTCATTTGTTGATCGGTTTGCCAGAAATCATCAAATTATGTTTGTATTCTGCATCTGTCTGTTAGCAAAATATCTTATGAACAACTGAACAGATTTTGATTAAACTTTCAAGAAATAATCACTGAATGGCTCTCTACGACTGGTTGACTTTTTATCCAATTCAAAATGGCTGCCACAGCTAACTGAACAACACAAAATTGACTACAACTCAGTCAATTTGACAAAAAATTGAGATAAAATTTGGTGTGGTAGTAGCTGAGACTCATTCCCAAAGCATAAGCAAAGGACTTTTAGAATGCATAAGATCTTTCTTTAAAATTATAGTGTGGGACTTCCGGTGACGTCATGTAAGAGACGACAGCCTAAAGCATTGCTCCGTCTGTAAAATCCAAATAACCTAACAAAAAATCATCAACAAGTGGCATACTAACGAGTCTCAGCATGGCAACAGCTTCAAGAAACAAAAGCTCCAAAAAACAGGAAAGTACAATGGACAAAAATGAGAGTTTAAAGCAGCTAACCCTGGCTCAGACTATGAGTAGCATCTCCGATGCTAATGTTGCTAATTCAAGTAACACCGAGAGCAGGATTTTGAGTGAGTTGGAGAAATTAAGACAAGAGAACAGAGAGGGGCACTCGCAGACCAAACTGTCTCTAACAAAAATGGAGGTTACGCTGCAAGAACTTAAAAGTAGTGTGGACTCACTGGAAAAGAGGACCGCGGAGGCAGAAGGCCGCATTAGCAACACGGAAGATATGGCGCAGAGGCACGAGAGGGCGCTCAGATACCTGCTGCACAGGGAGATGGATTTAACGGCGAAATACGAAGACCTACAGAATAGATCTCGAAGAAACAATTTGAGAATCTACCAAGTGCCAGAAGACAGTGAAGGCAAAGATGTGATCGCTTTTATTAAAGAGCTGATTAAAACAACCCTGCAGCCAGCGCCTGAAGTGGACATGCGGATAGAACGGGCTCACAGAGCCCCCGCAGCTAAGCTGAAAAACCCCACAGCTGGCCCGCGGTCTCTGATTGTAAAGTTTGTGGACTTTTCAGTGAAAGAAATGATTATTCGACAAGCCTGGAGCCAGAAAAAAGTTATCTACAAGGACAACCCTATCTACTTCGACCACGACTACTCCCCAGAGCTACAGAAAAGACGTGGGCAGGTACGACAGGTCATAAAACAGCTGAAGCAGAAAAACATCAAAGCAAAGTGTATTTATCCAGCGCAATTAAGAATGCTCACCGAGGATGGAGAAAAGACGTACCCGACCCTGACGGAGGCCGCCCCAGCGCTACAGGAGCTTGGAGTCCAGGTACGAGTGGATGAGAGGGAGAGGATGGAGCGCGAGCTGGCTGAACACAGGTGGAGCGCCGCGGGACGGGGGCGCGCGAGGGACACAGCGAGGCTGTCCAGCGCTGACGTGAAGGCTTTCTTGGATGGAGACAAATAATCGCTGAGCGTGCCTATCATCGAGACTAGTTCATTACGGATTTTGTTAGGATTATGACTTGTTTTTTAACACACCAGACGGACTTTGTGAGCTACAGAGCTACATAGGAGCCGCAGCACCTGTTCTACGAGCGGGACGCACGCAGCCTGACACGGAGTGTGACAACCCCACGGAGGAACCGTCACCATCCTCTCTGCCCATTACATCCTGGGACTGGTACTTTTCATTACTCTATGAAAACCCAGTGGGGTATGTGGAAGTTTCTTTTTATTGTGTTCTGTTATGTTAAATGTTGTGTTCATTTAGTGTTGAGATTGGTGTTGGGCAATTGTACATTGAAGTATAAAGTTATAAACCATCTGCATCTTAAACTTATGTCAGATACAGTCACAGGAAATGTAACCATAACTGCAATGTTTTTGAAATTATGAGTAATTTAATATGCATTACTTATAATGTTAAGGGCATAAGCACTCCAATTAAAAGAAAGAAAATATTTAATCAGTTGAAGAAACTGCATTGTTCTATTGCAATGATTCAGGAGACACATTTATCGGAAAATGAGCATTTAAAATTGAAGAGAGAATGGGTGGACCAAGTATATGCATCCTCATATGGGAGGAAGCGAGGAGTGGCTATCCTTATAAATAAAAATGTATATTTCAACCATAAGGAAACATGCACTGATAAGGAGGGTAGGTATGTGATGGTGATAGGTGAAATTGATGGTGCCAAAATCACTTTGCTTAATATTTATGCCCCAAATGAGGACTGTCCTAAGTTCTTTAAATTAATAGCATTAAAATTAGCAGATAAAGCAGAAGGAACTATTTTGGTGGCCGGGGACTTCAATTGCGTACTTAGACCATATTTGGACCGACTCCCAATGGGAGGGGGACCCACAACAAGAAAATCCACAACGCTTAATGCTATGATTCAGGAACTGGGCTTAATAGATATTTGGCGTCATTTACACCCTAGAGAAAAGGATTTTACTTTTATGTCACAAGTTCATGGTAGTTATTCTAGACTGGATATGTTTTTGATAACAGTGGGGGACACTTATAGAGTTAATGAATGTAATATAGAACCAATTACTATATCAGATCATGCTCCAGTCGTGCTCAAACTAAAGACAGGACCAGCTAATCAGTTTAAATACTGGAGACTTAATGTATCTTTATTAAATGATGAGAAAATCAGACAAGACCTTCAAAAAGCTCTGAAGGAATACTTTGAGTTAAACGATAATGATACAGTCTCTCCCTCAATAATGTGGGAAGGAAGTAAAGCTGTAATGAGGGGCAATATTATTTCACTCTCTTCTCAGCTAAAGAAAAAGAGGCTTTTCAGGCAGAAGGAATTGGAGAAGAAAATAAAACACATGGAAACACTATTTCAACAATCTCGGGACCAGAAAACATTAGAAACGCTAAAGCAGACTAGACAGGAATTAGACGACTTACTAACTTATAAAGCGGAAGGGGCATTGCGATTTACGAATAGGAAATACTATGAATATGGTAATAAAGCAAGTCGCTTACTAGCTTTTCAGTTGCGTAAAGCCCAATCCAAAAGAGTTGTAGGCAAAATTAAATGTCCCTTGACAAACCGGACTCTTACAAAACCACAAGAAATTACTAAAACATTTGCTGATTATTACAAAAAACTATATGAAGAGGAAAAAATACCTTGCAAATTCGAAAATATAGAAACATTTTTAAAATCAATTGAAATGTCCAAACTAACACAGGATGAGGCTGAGATCATGGTACACCCGATAACACAAGAAGAAATTAAAAAGAGCATTCTTAAACTTAAAAATGGCAAAACGCCAGGGGTTGATGGTTTATCGGGAGAATACTATAAGGCCTTTCTGAATGAACTAACACCTATTTTATGTAAAGTCTACAATTACGCTCTGGCGGAGGGAGACCCCCCGGGTTCATGGTCAGAGGCAGTGATTAGTGTCATACACAAAGAGAATAAGGATCCGACTCTTTGTACATCATATCGTCCAATCAGTCTTTTGTGTGTAGATATGAAAATCCTAACCTCAATTCTTGCAAACAGAATTCAGAAGTATATAAAAAAGCTTGTTAAACCTGATCAAACTGGCTTTATTACCAATAGACAAGGATGTGATAATGTTAGAAGAGCCCTAAATTTACAAATAATTGCAATGAAGAAGGACACCCCATCGATGTTTCTTGGCCTAGATGCAGAAAAGGCTTTTGACAGAGTGGACTGGTTATTTTTAGAGCAGTCACTTAGATATAGGGGTTTTAGTGATGTATTTGTTGATTGGATGAAAATGTTCTATAAGAGCCCAAAATCCAGAGTTAGAGTAAATGGTCACTGCTCAGACTTCTTTCCTTTGGGACGTGGTACACGCCAGGGAGATGCTCTGTCACCTTGTCTATTCGCTCTTAGTATTGAGCCATTGGCTGAGTTAATAAGAGCAAATCCGCTCATACGCGGTATAACAGATGATGCAAATATACAACATAAAATAGCACTTTTTGCTGATGACATTCTAGTCTTTTTGGAGGAGCCGGCCACCTCCATACCTGCCCTCCTAAGATGCCTTGACGAATATAGCCATGTCTCTGGATATAAAGTTAATACCAATAAATCAGAAGCAATGATGATTGTTGGCAATTGGCCCTCCGAATTAGATAAATTGGTCTCCTTTAAAAGATCTTCCCATGGATTTAGATACTTAGGCATTAACATCACTCCAAAAACCTCACAACTTTTTGATGCTAATTATGGAAAACTACTTAAGGAAATCAAGAAGGATTTGGAAAGATGGGATGTACTACCTTTATCTCTCTTGGGTAGAATAGAATCAATAAGAATGAATGCACTACCAAGATTATTATTTTTATTTCAATCCCTTCCAATATCAGTGCCACAATCTACATTCAAAACTCTAGAGAAGCTTGTATCAAAATTTATTTGGCAAAACCGAAGACCAAGAGTGCGTCTAAAAGTATTAATGACCAGTAAAGAACAGGGTGGTCTACTACTACCTAATTTAAAATTGTATTACTGGGCAACACACTTGCGCATTATTTTGGCCTGGATTACTAATAATACAGAAACACAGTGGGTCTCCATTGAACAGAACTCAGTTCCTGGGCTGTCATTGAGAACCCTACCATTCATGAGTCAAAACTCTTTAAAAAAGTTAAAAATTAACAACCCTTGGATTCAACAAACACTGAAGATATGGACCCTAATTGAAAAACAAATTAAAGGTAATACAGGGCTATCACGTGCTATGCCGATTGTGGGTAACATTGAATTTATACCATCCATTTCAGATACGGTCTTTAAAAGATGGGCAAATAAGGGTTTGATTGTGCTGGATCATTTGTTTTACGGGCAAACGCTTAAATCATTCTCTCAATTGCAAGATCAGT
This sequence comes from Garcialebias charrua, assembly GCA_038048925.1. Classification (NCBI taxonomy): domain Eukaryota; kingdom Metazoa; phylum Chordata; class Actinopteri; order Cyprinodontiformes; family Rivulidae; genus Garcialebias; species Garcialebias charrua. The sequence continues at coordinate 12,586 of JBBPBX010002765.1, read as the reverse complement.
TTTCCCTGCCTTCAAATGATCTATATGGATACCTGCAGATTAGAAATTATTTAATAAAACACGTGGAATGGGATAAAATTAAAAAAGAACCTACTGACATTGAAGCATTTTTTATACAGGTGATTGAAAAGCAGACACTAACGAACAAAGTAATCTCTGTAATGTATGGAAAATTGCTGAATAATTTGTCTGATAACACATTGCATATTAAACAACAGTGGGAACTGGAGATGAATGTAACATTAACAGACAAAACTTGGGAAAATGTGTGTTCTATGTGCCATAAAGGGATTGGGAGTCAGATCTGGAAAGAGTTTGACTGGAAAATGAAAACTAGATTTTTTAAAACTCCATTAAAAACTTTTGTTTCCAAGAGTACAATTACAGACAAATGCTGGAGGAATTGTGGAATGGTTGGTGACCACACACATATCTTCTGGGACTGCCCCAAAATTAAGACCTTTTGGGAGAACATTAAACAGAAGATCGAGGACATTCTAAGGACAGATCTTCCCATGGACCCTCTTCTATTTCTGCTGGACATATATCCCAAGGATCTACTCACTAAAGATCAATGTTACATACTGCACATCCTGTTACTAGTGGCAAGAAAGACCATTACCCTAAATTGGATTAAGCCCTGCCCACCAACTGTTGCTCAATGGATGCAAAAGTTGAAGCATGTTTATGTGATGGAGCGTCTGACTGCCCAACTACAAATGAAAATGGATATTTTCCTGTCAAGATGGTCACGATTGACTATTTTATTTGAAGAATCTCAGTATGATGCCTGATTCCACATGCCTGTACTATTTGTCTTGATGAGTGTTTTATGAAGCCCAATCTCAACACTTTTTCGTGTTTGTAAATGCCTTTGTTTGGTTATTTTGAGGCAATAAAGTTAAAAAAAAAAGAATGTGAATGTCTCAGACAGATTAATGAGAATATATATGTTTGTGCCTTGTGAATGTGCAGTTCAATAGTTGTGCGTTCATAGATTTTTGTAAAAATTATAGGGTTTTCACTACTTTTCCATATATATAATTTAGTTTTATCAATTTTGATTCTTAGAGAATATAATTAGCTGCACCTTAGTTAAGGGGTATCAGAGCAGCCTAGCAGTGGATTCTACTGATAGGAAGTTGTTTGTGATAAACATTTTGGTACAGAGGATAATATATATACAGTATATGGATGTGAATAAGATAATTGAGTTTAACAGGTTATGGAAGGATTTTTGTGTTTTCTGTTCTGATCAGTTTAATCATAGGTTTAGTGTTAATTTTCTGAATGTGGTCTTAGCCCTTATCGCAGACATCTCTGAATAAGAGCAGTTGAGCTTTTTCTCAGATATCAGACTAGTCAACAGAGTAGTGTAGGGTTTTTCCCCTTACAGGTGTCTATGATGATGAAGATGAGATGGCCTGACTTGGCTAAAGCATAGTTTATATTCCTTGCTAAGGTTAACACATACCAGAAATGGAGCAGAGTATATGCAATGTTTTGAAGTTTGTTAAGAGTTGATAAATCAATTTTGGGTAATTTAAGGGTTTTTGAGAAAGTATTGGATTTATAAGGTCTGATTAAAGTCCAGTTGTTTTTTATTGAACGCCTTTTTAAAGGTATTGAATTTAACTTCATTATTCCTGCATATACCCTGTAGAGGCGTGTTTGTTGATAGGAGGGACAGTCCGCTCGGTTCTTTCTTGTTTTTATTTTTATTTGTTCGTCTTTGCATCTATTTTTGTCTTGTTTGTTTTTGTCTGTTTTATTCTTGTTCATTGTTTTTGTTTGTTTTGTCTTGTTTCTATTTGTTTGTTACATTTGTTTTATTCTTTGTTTTTGTCTGTTTTATTTTTTATTCTTTTGTTTGTTCTGTTTAGTTTTTCTTACCATTTAGTATTGATGCTTGTTTTATATGAGGGTTTTATATTCTGGGTGGGTAACTTAGATGTAATATTGCTGTGGGTGGGAATGTTAGAGATTTCCAATGTGTATCAAGTTTTTAATTGCATTCTCACATAGAACATATAGGATTTTGTTGACATGATGTTTGTCATGTACACATACACAGACATAACACTGGATGATTGACATACAGAGCTGATAGTTTGTTGACAGAAAGGAGGGTCACGTGGTAGTGTAGGTGATTCCAGGGCGGTCCTGAAGCAGTCCAAGGAGGTTCCAGGGTCCAAGGAGGTGGTGACGACATCCAGGGTTTTATAACCGTGGCCCTGCCTTTGAAGATGTGTGTGTGGACTGTGCTGGAGTCAGGTCTGTTGGTTGCTGTAAGGTTTATTCTTATATGTACAATAAACCTACATAAAATTTGCACATTCGTTTCAGAGCTTCCTTCAACCTTTTGAATTCGTAACACTCCCGACAAAGAAGGTATAGTTCCCTGACCGGAGTGTCTGGGTCAGTTTGCTCCAAAGCTGACTGCATTTCAGACAGGTCCTCTGGACTCAAAGGCCACTCAAATTCTGGCACAATTATCCCGCCATCCTCGTCCTCTCCATTGTAGTCAGCAGCCATTTCCCAGTCAACGTCGGGCTCCTAAACAATGAGTTTTTTTTAAATCTCCATTCTCCCTCAATGTAGTTGCAAAAACTGACATGCACTTATGGAGTAAAATCAAAAAAGTAAAATAAATTAATGTTTTAGTTCTGGAAATTTACAGTTAAACATGATCAGTGACAATTTTAGACATTTTTTAATTACAGACTATCATAAGGTTATTTATGTTGCTAGCAATATGAGGTATTGAATCTTACAATAAATACCTCTGGAATGTCAGACTGATTCACATTTGTGTTCATCAGTCCAATCTTCCATATCTGCTCTGGACTCAGGTTTCCTTCAGTTCTGAGTGGATGATGGTTCCAGGCTCCTGCAAATATATCCAAGTCTGTCTGAAGTCTGGGAAGAATGATGTAGTGCACACAGAACAGGTCCTCGGTTGATGAGATGTCCAGGAGTCCATCTGCCTCCAGCGAGTGCAGCAACTCATAGTACTTGTTTGTAACTATGACTCTGACATCTCGCCACAGCCGCTCAATCCTGTGGATGTAAATGTAGCGTTAATGAAAATAACAGCTTGTATAAGCATGGTGAAGAAGACTGAGTTCTGTCATTGGAACTGTAAGATGTAGTCCAGGGGTGTCAAACTCATTTTCACCAATGTCCACCTCAGCAAAACGGTTGCCCTCAAAGGGCAAGATGTAACTGTAAGACAGTATAAATGTAGCTAAATTTAACTGTGTGGATGGCTCAAAAGCCCTGAACGCTATTGAGCAAAAACAGTGATTTTTGAATTAATTAATTATTAAAAATCACAAAATGCATAAAAATGAAAAATAAAAAGCTGTGCCTCATAGGTCTGGTCTTGGTGAGTAGTTTGACGTAAGTTTTGTGTGGATGGCTCAAAAGCCCTGAACGCTATTGAGCAAAAACAGTGATTTCTGAATTAATTAATTGTTAAAAATCACAAAATGCACAAAAATGAAAAATAAAAAGCTGTGCATCATATGCCTGGTCTTGGTGAGTAGTTTGACATAAGTTTTGTGCAGTTGGCACAAAAGCCCTGAACGGTATTGAGCAAAAACACAGATTTATGAAATATTAAATTATCAAAAATTACAAAATGCATAAAAATGATAAATAAAAGGCTGTGTCTCATAGGCCTGGTCTTGGTGAGTAGTTTGACGTAAGTTTTGTGTGGATGGCACAAAAGCCCTGAACGGTATTGAGCAAAAACACAGATTTATGAAATATTAAATTATCAAAAATTACAAAATGCATAAAAATGATAAATGAAAGGCTGTGCCTCATAGGCCTAGCCTTGGTGAGTAGTTTGACGTAAGTTTTGTGTGGATGGCTCAAAAGCCCTGAACGCTATTGAGCAAAAACAGTGATTTCTGAATTAATTAATTGTTAAAAATCACAAAATGCATAAAAATGAAAAATAAAAAGCTGTGCCTCATAGGCCTGGTCTTGGTGAGTAGTTTGACGTAAGCTTTGTGTGGATGGCTCAAAAGCCCTGAACGCTATTGAGCAAAAACAGTGATTTCTGAATTAATTAATTATTAAAAATCACAAAATGCATAAAAATTATCAATAAAAAGCTGTGCCTCATAGGCCTGGTCTTGGTAAGTAGTTTGACGTAAGTTTTGTGTGGATGGCTCAAAAGCCCTGAACGCTATTGAGCAAAAACAATGATTTCTGAATTAATTAATTGTTAAAAATCACAAAATGCATAAAAATGAAAAATAAAAAGCTGTGTCTCATAGGTCTGGTCTTGGTGAGTAGTTTGACGTAAGTTTTGTGTGGATGGCTCAAAAGCCCTGAACGCTATTGAGCGAAAACAGTGATTTCTGAATTAATTAATTGTTAAAAATCACAAAATGCATAAAAATGAAAAATAAAAAGCTGTGCCCCATAGGTCTGGTCTCTGTGAGTAGTTTGACGTAAGTTTTGTGTGGATGGCTCAAAAGCCCTGAACGCTATTGAGCAAAAACAGTGATTTCTGAATTAATTAATTATTAAAAATCACAAAATGCATAAAAATTATCAATAAAAAGCTGTGCCTCATAGGCCTGGTCTTGGTGAGTAGTTTGACGTAAGTTTTGTGTGGATGGCTCAAAAGCCCTGAACGCTATTGAGCAAAAACAATGATTTCTGAATTAATTAATTGTTAAAAATCACAAAATGCATAAAAATTATCAATCAAAAGCTGTGCCTCATAGGCCTGGTCTTGGTGAGTAGTTTGACGTAAGTTTTGTGTGGATGGCTCAAAAGCCCTGAACGCTATTGAGCAAAAACAGTGATTACTGATTTAATTAATTATTAAAAATCACAAAATGCATAAAAATTATCAATAAAAAGCTGTGCCTCATAGGCCTGGTCTTGGTGAGTAGTTTGACGTAAGTTTTGTGTGGATGGCTCAAAAGCCCTGAACGCTATTGAGCAAAAACAATGATTTCTGAATTAATTAATTGTTAAAAATCACAAAATGCATAAAAATTATCAATAAAAAGCTGTGCCTCATAGGCCTGGTCTTGGTGAGTAGTTTGACGTAAGTTTTGTGTGGATGGCTCAAAAGCCCTGAACGCTATTGAGCAAAAACAATGATTTCTGAATTAATTAATTGTTAAAAATCACAAAATGCATAAAAATGATAAATAAAAAGCTGTGCCTCATAGGCCTGGTCTTGGTGAGTAGTTTGACGTAAGTTTTGTGTGGATGGCTCAAAAGCCCTGAACGCTATTGAGCAAAAACAGTGATTTCTGAATTAATTAATTATTAAAAATCACAAAATGCATAAAAATGAAAAATAAAAAGCTGTGCCTCATAGGTCTGGTCTTGGTGAGTAGTTTGACGTAAGTTTTGTGTGGATGGCTCAAAAGCCCTGAACGCTATTGAGCAAAAACAGTGATTTCTGAATTAATTAATTGTTAAAAATCACAAAATGCATAAAAATGAAAAATAAAAAGCTGTGCCTCATAGGCCTGGTCTTAGTGAGTAGTTTGACGTAAGTTTTGTGTGGATGGCTCAAAAGCCCTGAACGCTATTGAGCAAAAACAGTGATTTCTGAATTAATTAATTATTAAAAATCACAAAATGCATAAAAATGAAAAATAAAAAGCTGTGCCTCATAGGTCTGGTCTTGGTGAGTAGTTTGACGTAAGTTTTGTGTGGATGGCTCAAAAGCCCTGAACGCTATTGAGCAAAAACAGTGATTTCTGAATTAATTAATTGTTAAAAATCACAAAATGCATAAAAATGAAAAATAAAAAGCTGTGCCTCATAGGCCTGGTCTTGGTGAGTAGTTTGACGTAAGTTTTGTGTGGATGGCTCAAAAGCCCTGAACGCTATTGAGCAAAAACAGTGATTTCTGAATTAATTAATTGTTAAAAATCACAAAATGCATAAAAATGAAAAATAAAAAGCTGTGCCTCATAGGCCTGGTCTTGGTGAGTAGTTTGACGTAAGTTTTGTGTGGATGGCTCAAAAGCCCTGAACGCTATTGAGCAAAAACAGTGATTTCTGAATTAATTAATTATTAAAAATCACAAAATGCATAAAAATGAAAAATAAAAAGCTGTGCCTCATAGGTCTGGTCTTGGTGAGTAGTTTGACGTAAGTTTTGTGTGGATGGCTCAAAAGCCCTGAACGCTATTGAGCAAAAACAGTGATTTCTGAATTAATTAATTGTTAAAAATCACAAAATGCATAAAAATGAAAAATAAAAAGCTGTGCCTCATAGGCCTGGTCTTGGTGAGTAGTTTGACGTAAGTTTTGTGTGGATGGCTCAAAAGCCCTGAACGCTATTGAGCAAAAACAGTGATTTCTGAATTAATTAATTATTAAAAATCACAAAATGCATAAAAATGAAAAATAAAAAGCTGTGCCTCATAGGCCTGGTCTTGGTGAGTAGTTTGACGTAAGCTTTGTGTGGATGGCTCAAAAGCCCTGAACGCTATTGAGCAAAAACAGTGATTTCTGAATTAATTAATTATTAAAAATCACAAAATGCATAAAAATTATCAATAAAAAGCTGTGCCTCATAGGCCTGGTCTTGGTAAGTAGTTTGACGTAAGTTTTGTGTGGATGGCTCAAAAGCCCTGAACGCTATTGAGCAAAAACAATGATTTCTGAATTAATTAATTGTTAAAAATCACAAAATGCATAAAAATGAAAAATAAAAAGCTGTGCCTCATAGGTCTGGTCTTGGTGAGTAGTTTGACGTAAGTTTTGTGTGGATGGCTCAAAAGCCCTGAACGCTATTGAGCAAAAACACAGATTTATGAAATAATAAATTATCAAAAATCACAAAATGCATAAAAATGAAAAATAAAAAGCTGTGCCTCATAGGCCTGGTCTTGGTGAGTAGTTTGACATAAGTTTTGTGTGGATGGCTCAAAAGCCCTGAACGCTATTGAGCAAAAACAGTGATTTCTGAATTAATTAATTGTTAAAAATCACAAAATGCATAAAAATGAAAAATAAAAAGCTGTGCCTCATAGGCCTGGTCTTGGTGAGTAGTTTGACGTAAGTTTTGTGTGGATGGCTCAAAAGCCCTGAACGCTATTGAGCAAAAACAGTGATTTCTGAATTAATTAATTGTTAAAAATCACAAAATGCATAAAAATGAAAAATAAAAAGCTGTGCCTCATAGGCCTGGTCTTGGTGAGTAGTTTGACGTAAGTTTTGTGTGGATGGCTCAAAAGCCCTGAACGCTATTGAGCAAAAACAGTGATTTCTGAATTAATTAATTATTAAAAATCACAAAATGCATAAAAATGAAAAATAAAAAGCTGTGCCTCATAGGCCTGGTCTTGGTGAGTAGTTTGACGTAAGTTTTGTGTGGATGGCTCAAAAGCCCTGAACGCTATTGAGCAAAAACAGTGATTTCTGAATTAATTAATTGTTAAAAATCACAAAATGCATAAAAATGAAAAATAAAAAGCTGTGCCTCATAGGCCTGGTCTTGGTGAGTAGTTTGACGTAAGTTTTGTGTGGATGGCTCAAAAGCCCTGAACGCTATTGAGCAAAAACAGTGATTTCTGAATTAATTAATTGTTAAAAATCACAAAATGCATAAAAATGAAAAATAAAAAGCTGTGCCTCATAGGCCTGGTCTTGGTGAGTAGTTTGACGTAAGTTTTGTGTGGATGGCTCAAAAGCCCTGAACGCTATTGAGCAAAAACAGTGATTTCTGAATTAATTAATTGTTAAAAATCACAAAATGCATAAAAATGAAAAATAAAAAGCTGTGCCTCATAGGCCTGGTCTTGGTGAGTAGTTTGACGTAAGTTTTGTGTGGATGGCTCAAAAGCCCTGAACGCTATTGAGCAAAAACAAAGATTTATGAAATAATAAATTATCAAAAATCACAAAATGCATAAAAATGAAAAATAAAAAGCTGTGCCTCATAGGCCTGGTCTTGGTGAGTAGTTTGACATAAGTTTTGTGTGGATGGCTCAAAAGCCCTGAACGCTATTGAGCAAAAACAGTGATTTCTGAATTAATTAATTATTAAAAATCACAAAATGCATAAAAATGAAAAATAAAGCTGTGCCTCATAGGTCTGGTCTTGGTGAGTAGTTTGACGTAAGTTTTGTGTGGATGGCTCAAAAGCCCTGAACGCTATTGAGCAAAAACAGTGATTTCTGAATTAATTAATTGTTAAAAATCACAAAATGCATAAAAATGAAAAATAAAAAGCTGTGCCTCATAGGCCTGGTCTTGGTGAGTAGTTTGACGTAAGTTTTGTGTGGATGGCTCAAAAGCCCTGAACGCTATTGAGCAAAAACAATGATTTCTGAATTAATTAATTGTTAAAAATCACAAAATGCATAAAAATGAAAAATAAAAAGCTGTGCCTCATAGGCCTGGTCTTGGTGAGTAGTTTGACGTAAGTTTTGTGTGGATGGCTCAAAAGCCCTGAACGCTATTGAGCAAAAACAGTGATTTCTGAATTAATTAATTGTTAAAAATCACAAAATGCATAAAAATGAGAAATAAAAAGCTGTGCCTCATAGGCCTGGTCTTGGTGAGTAGTTTGACATAAGTTTTGTGTGGATGGCACAAAAGCCCTAAACGGTATTGAGCAAAAACACAGATTTATGAAATATTAAATTATCAAAAATTACAAAATGCATAAAAATGATAAATAAAAGGCTGTGCCTCATAGGCCTGGCCTTGGTGAGTAGTTTGACGTAAGTTTTGTATGGATGGCTCAAAAGCCCTGAACGCTATTGAGCAAAAACAGGGATTTCTGAATTAATTAATTGTTAAAAATCACAAAATGCATAAAAATGAAAAATAAAAAACTGTGCCTCATAGGCCTGGTCTTGGTGAGTAGTTTGACGTAAGCTTTGTGTGGATGGCTCAAAAGCCCTGAACGCTATTGAGCAAAAACAATGATTTCTGAATTAATTAACTGTTAAAAATCACAAAATGCATAAAAATTATCAATAAAAAGCTGTGCCTCATAGGCCTGGTCTTGGTGAGTAGTTTGACGTAAGTTTTGTGTGGATGGCTCAAAAGCTCTGAACGCTATTGAGCAAAAACAGTGATTTCTGAATTAATTAATTATTAAAAATCACAAAATGCATAAAAATGAAAAATAAAAAGCTGTGCCTCATAGGCCTGGTCTTGGTGAGTAGTTTGACGTAAGTTTTGTGTGGATGGCTCAAAAGCCCTGAACGCTATTGAGCAAAAACAGTGATTTCTGAATTAATTAATTGTTAAAAATCACAAAATGCATAAAAATGAAAAATAAAAAGCTGTGCCTCATAGGCCTGGTCTTGGTGAGTAGTTTGACATAAGTTTTGTGTGGATGGCACAAAAGCCCTGAACGGTATTGAGCAAAAACACAGATTTATGAAATATTTAATAATCAAAAATTACAAAATGCATAAAAATGAAAAATAAAAAGCTGTGCCTCATAGGCCTGGTCTTGGAGAGTAGTTTGACGTAAGTTTTGTGTGGATGGCTCAAAAGCCCTGAACGCTATTGAGCAAAAACAGTGATTTCTGAATTAATTAATTGTTAAAAATCACAAAATGCATAAAAATGATAAATAAAAAGCTGTGCCTCATAGGCCTGGTCTTGGTGAGTAGTTTGACATAAATTTTGTGTGGATGGCTCAAAAGCCCTGAACGCTATTGAGCAAAAACAGTTATTTCTGAATTAATTGTTAAAAATCACAAAACGCATAAAAATGATAAATAAAAGGCTGTGCCTCATAGGCCTGGTCTTGGTGAGTAGTTTGACATAAGTTTTGTGCGGTTGGCACAAAAGCCCTGAACGGTATTGAGCAAAAACACAGATTTATGAAATATTAAATTATCAAAAATTACAAAATGCATAAAAATGATAAATAAAAAGCTGTGCCTCATATGCCTGGTCTTGGTGAGTAGTTTGACATAAGTTTTGTGCGGTTGGCACAAAAGCCCTGAACGGTATTGAGCAAAAACACAGATTTATGAAATATTAAATTATCAAAAATTACAAAATGCATAAAAATGATAAATAAAAGGCTGTACCTCATAGGCCTGGTCTTGGTGAGTAGTTTGACATAAGTATCGTGCGGTTGGCACAAAAGCCCTGAACGGTATTGAGCAAAAACACAGATTTATGAAATATTAAAATATCAAAAATTACAAAATGCATAAAAATGATAAATAAAAAGCTGTGCCTCATAGGCCTGGTCTTGGTGAGTAGTTTGACATAAGTATCGTGCGGTTGGCACAAAAGCCCTGAACGGTATTGAGCAAAAACACAGATTTATGAAATATTAAATTATCAAAAATTACAAAATGCATAAAAATGATCAATCAAAAGCTGTGCCTCATAGGCCTGGTCTTGGTGAGTAGTTTGATATAAGTTTTGTGCGGTTGGCACAAAAGCCCTGAACGGTATTGAGCAAAAACACAGATTTATGAAATATTAAATTATCAAAAATTACAAAATGCATAAAAATGATAAATAAAAGGCTGTGCCTCATAGGCCTGGTCTTGGTGAGCAGTTTGATATAAGTTTTGTGCGGTTGGCACAAAAGCCCTGAACGGTATTGAGCAAAAACAGTGATTTCTGAATTAATTAATTGTTAAAAATTATAAAATACATAAAAATTGAGAAATAAACAGCTGTGTCTCGCAGAACTGGTCTTGGAGATTAGTCTGATGCAAGTTTTGTGTGGGTGGGTCAATCGTGTAAAATATATTATTTTTTGTTTCTGAAGAGTGAATGCGGTCGAAAATTTGTTGACTGTCCCTAAGCGAACCATGACGTCTCTGAGAAGGGGCAGACTAAGAGTGGCTGCCCGAAATCAGACTCCATGAAGCGGACTGACGAGAGCAACGCACCCCTGCAGCCACGGAGCTCGAATATCCAACTTCCAACGTAAAACTAACTTTACCGCAGTTCTAACATGTGTCTTGCTCCGTTTGTTCCTGAGCTGCAGCTCTACTTCCAAAATCCTCAGACTTTTCTTCTTCCTCTGCTTCCAGCTGTTTGAGCCGCTGTCTCCACATCTGTTCACTTCCGGTCAGCAACATTTACAGATGTTACAGCTCAATTGAACGTTCACTTCAACTCATTTGAGCAGCAGTCGAGAGAAAAGGCCTTCAGCTCGTAGCTACGGAGCAGAACAACAAACACTGACGTCACAACTGAGCAACTTCTGGTGCAACGTCACTTCCGTTAGCTGCTGCTCTTCAAAATAAGAGCTCAAACTGAGCTGCTCTTCAGCTCTACATCCTTCAGTTTCTGTGTTCCCATGGCAACTTGTCAATATTTCACTGAATTTAGACCCATCTGATGTAGTTTAAGAAGGATTAGTATTTAATCAACACAAACTAGATGATGTCATGAAAGATGAGCAGCTTGTGGTGCATCTTCAAGCAGAGCAGAAAGAAAAGTGTTGAATCTTCATGAACACACGTCTGGGATCAACCTCTTTATCAGAGTCCTGGAAACATCTGGATCCTTGTTCAGGATCTGAACAGCTGCTGTCTCCTTGGTCTTCAGGCTCAGACATTTGTCCACTTGGACAAAAACAGCCTTCAGCAATAAACTCCAGGACGGAGTGATGAGAGGAGCCGCCGAGCAAAGTTTGACCAGCTTTAATGTGTCAGCTTTAGTCAGTGTGACTGTGGACAGAAACTTGTTCAAGTTCTTTTTTCTTTTTGTCATTCCAGACACATTTAAATCACAGAGACATCAAATCACATTTCTTCATCAAATAAACAACAATCAGGTAGAAAAACTGTCATCAAGTCCTAAAGTTCAGCCATTCTCTTAGAAAAACATCAAATAGTTGTGTAACATCATTACATGTTGTATAAATATAGAATACAGGCTGATCCATGAATCAAATGAGATCAACTTTATTAATAAAGCAGATTTAAACAACAAGAGTTGACCAATGTGCTGAACAACAAACTCCAAAATAACATCCATAAAACAACAAAGTGAAGGTGTTCAAACACAACATTTAAGAACAAGTCCAAATCTATTCTTAAAGGAGTCAATGAAAAAAGACTTGAGCTGCTAAAATCATTGGAAGCCAAAGGAAATGAACTTTTCAGTTTGAAACGTCTCAATCCAGAGGCTGAACATGATGGAGAGTAGAAGACTGTTGAGGCTCTTGTTGAATTCTTTCACTTTGAATTCTTCAACTTCACCTGGATCAAACTGGAACACATTTCTAACTATTTCACTCCTTTGATTCTGTCAAACAGATGTGAGCAAGAGGAAACAGCTGTTAAAGGAACACTGGCCTCAACCACCACATGCTGCTGAAATCACTTGTGGACAATATTTTCCACTGATGATCCACAGAAAAGTCATCTTGTGTGCAGCGTTCAAAATGACTTTTCCTGCTGCTGCGTTCATGTTTCCACTTGTGATTTATGCCAAGAACTTAGCAGATGTAAAGCTATTTAATATTTTATTTAATTCATTTATTCATTCATTTAAAAGAGACAAAATAAAACAAATTCATCAAAAAGAAAACATTGAATGAAAAGAGTGCAGAAAGAAGAAAAAAAAAAATCTTATATCACCCCCTTATAAT
>JBBPBX010002764.1:52569-87779 GCA_038048925.1 Garcialebias charrua | reverse complement strand
AGGAAATTCAGGTCGATTAAATAGAATTGCTGATAATGTTCACACATGCCTTGACGCAGCGCCTCCTGCTCAATTCATGTTACCTCTCGTTTCTTCCACCACAGCTGAGGGAGTCCGCAAACAGACTTACACGCCTTTTAGTTTGCAGGATACTGAGTTGATCCGTCAGCGTTTGCCTGATATCCAGAAAGGAGGTTCGGCTTGGATCCGCGCTTTTCTGGAGGCATGCGCCGGAATTGTGCCATGTCTGGGTGATTGGAGGAGGGTTTTCACAGCATGCACGTCGTTTGGTAGTTTGACTGAAATAGAACAGGCTGCTGGGACTAAATTGGACCCAGACAGTGACACACTGCACGACCACGTTCAAATTTTATGGCCAATTATACGAGAGAAATATCCGACGTCTATGAAATCTTCAGACTTGTGTGAGATTCCTCCGGCTGTTACAGAACGGGGCACGACCTACTTATCTAGAGTAAAACTCTTGTGGGAAAATAGAACTGGAAATGATCCAACGATTGATCCTACGACTCAACTGTTGTTCAGAGGAGCTGTAGAGAGCTCTCTGTCTGATGATGTTAAGAAGAGCTTGGCGTCTGTTGTTGGCCTGACAAAGATGGATTATGATTTATGGGCAGCCCACATTGTTCATTTTATTGATCAATCTTTTGATAAGAGGGAGTCTGATGACAGGGAATTAAAATCCCTTGAAACTCAATTAGCTAAGGCCCAATTAAAAGACATACGTGACAAACTTAATTTCACAAAGGTGAATGCAATTCAGATGCCCCAGGTTCAGGGTCCTCCTACATCATCTGATAATTCATATCAACAGAGACCTCTGGGCCCATCCACATCCTGGCGCAGGGGTCGGAACAAACGTCTGAGGGGCAACCCTCGACCCACGGACAGGTGCCACCGGTGTGACGGGGTGGGACATTGGCATTTTCAATGTCCGACCAAACAGGATTTATCGAGACAGGAGGTGACGCCAGCTCGTTATCCACATGACGTATATCCACCACCACCAGATAATACTCCACATGGCCCTATGCCGGGAGCCAATAATCAGGCCCCAGGCCAATATCCTATCCAATAGGGGTGCCCTGGTCCGGCAGTAGGTGGCGTCTTGTATTTGGAGCCTTTTTGGTATCGTTAACCATTAACGGCCGAAATCACATGTGTATGGTTGATACAGGCGCCAGGTATTCGTCAGTTAACACGTCACTCCCACGATCAAGCCAGAGGAGTGGCCGCTCTCGTGTGGAATAATCTGCGCTTTGAACACTCCTTCCTGATTTCTGACACATGTCCAGTGAACTTGATTGGACGAGACATTCTGTGTGATCAGAACGTGACTTTGATGATGAGTCCTGACAACGTCCAGCTGAGTTTTCCTGATGGAACTGTTCAGTACTGTGCTACAGTGAAAAGCTCCATTCATCAGATGCTCCAGGTTGAAGGGACTTCTGCTGAGTCTGGTCCAGCCGAATTTCAAGCTGAAGTTTGGTGGGGAGCAGTTCCTGACTTTACAACTACGCTCTTGTACGACACACTGCAGAGCTGGAACGCCTGGATTAATGTCATAAGATCTTATGACACGCTTCCTGATGTGGCACATTGCACGCTGAACTATGACCTTTGTGGTGATGGGGACTACGATGTGCTCTGGACAGGACTGCTTGAACATTGTCAAGAGACTGGTGAATTTCCAGTGGCTGAAATCATGGACATTTATGTGGCCCCGGAGGGAGTGGTGGCAGGTGTGAAGTTGCCTGCAACGTTACTGCAACTGTATATGCTTGGCGATGTATCAGCTCCACATGTGTCATTGATGGTTGTATCTGGTGCCGATGCGAAGAATTTAGGTCCTGTGATGAGACGCTGTCTGGCTGTAAGGGAATGGGTGCCTACACAAAATCCACACTTACACTATTCTCCAGAAACTGATACTTACAGGATCACACACAGATCATTCACATTATTGTTACCTGAGAAACATTCTCTGCCTAGATCACATGGCGGAGAAAACACAGACCATGTTGATACGGACAAACTGTTAGCCAGTTTGCCTGATACACTTTGGGCCAGGAGTTCTACAGATGTGGGCCTGCTGAGTGTCAACCCTGTATCGATCGTTCTGAAGCCAGGCACGATTCCAATCTATAAACATCAATATCGACTCCGACAGGAGCAGATTGACGGTATAGAGCAAACTATTAAGGGTTTGCTGGAAGCTGGTGTGTTGCAGCCTACTGTTTCGAGCTGGAACACACCTCTACACCCGGTACCAAAAGCTGATGAATCTCATTACCGTTTAGTCCATGATTTGAGGCCTATAAATAAGGTTGTTGTTCCATCTAATTATGGTACTCCAAATCCTTATGTTATGATGAATGCTATTCAGCCTGAACACAAGTTTTTTACTTGTATTGACCTGGCGAACGCGTTCTTTTGTGTGCCTCTGGACGCTGGATCAGGGGATCTGTTTGCATTTACCTTTAAGGGTGTAGTGGGCATGACCATGCCCGTTCTGATACTTGAACTGTCCCAGTGACACCTTTTCACTGATACTCTCAGAAAAAGGACATTAACACTATTTTATTACATTATTTTGAATCAAAACACAATAAGTCATAAGAGACTCTCTTATTCCTCTTTTTGTGTTAATGAATAACCTTGTGTTACTTGTATAAGCATTATTGAATTCAATGTTTGTTAAGTCAAAGACTGTTTAATTCAAACTGTTTAATTCAAGTTGGAAATCCAATGTTATTTCAAAATAATGATCACTTCTTCATATGATGAATCAAACGTTGAAAGTGAATTAATGTCAGACTGAACTCGTCAGTTTTGTTAGAAGTTAGAACACAGTTTTAATCAGTTGTTTTATGAAGCTGGCTCCAGTCTAATCTGTTTCTCTGTCTTCATTCTTAACAACTTCTTCTCTGTTCTAAAAACTGATCTTCTCCTATCCGAGTGACCTTCATCCACTGGTTTGTTTGGACCAATCAGAGAAGAACAACAAGTCACTGATCTCAGATCCTTCCTTAAAGTTCTAAGCTTTTGCTGGAACTGACGGAGTTTGCTGAGGTCCTCAACCCATGATGAGGTTCCCCAAAGAACTGA
Source organism: Garcialebias charrua (assembly GCA_038048925.1). NCBI lineage: Eukaryota > Metazoa > Chordata > Actinopteri > Cyprinodontiformes > Rivulidae > Garcialebias > Garcialebias charrua. Next base: position 84,650 of record JBBPBX010002764.1, on the reverse strand, counting down.
TGATCGTCTGGTCAACACGCTAATGACCACGTCATTCAGTTAAAGGCTTATAACATGCCAAGTTATAAGTCATCTTCAACAGCTGAAAAAGCTCTTTTATTGACATTCCTTTAAGGAACGTCTTATCTTGAAAACAACACCAGGAGCTGCCGTTACTTTCGGTTCGAGTCAAGGCGCACGTCTGGAGACGCTGAGAATGGTAAACGAACTGACCAAACTGGACCGAGGGAGACTGACCATCTTCACGAGGTAAAAGTCGTCAAATGCTTTGCCAAGGGTACCAACGTGTAGCCGAGTTCAGCCGGAGAGCTGCCATGCTTCTGGTTAAACACATCAAGATAACTCCCTGACTCTTAACTTTTTTTCCTCCATTTTCTCCTCCTAAACCTTTATCTTCCTAAGCCAGAAACTAAGTTAATGTACCTACAGAAATGAGTAAAATATCATCCTTCACTGTTCTGTTGTTCCTATATTTCATCTGTGCTGAAGTTAATTATAGGAAAAATAATCAACCAATCATGTACAAATGTGTGATGTAATTTATTGATTATGTTAAATAAATGGACCAGTCCTGCTGTTCCAACATAAGTTTAACGTTTCCTGTGAATTACATCTGGTCAAAGTATAGAATTATTGATATTAAGCTGAAAAAGAGAGAACTCGTTTAATTAATGATGTATTTTTATCTCAGTCTAAACCCTGCCAATTTATACATCTAAAATATAGGTAAGTCAGTAAACTGACCCCTTCCTATATTACTACATTGGTGGCCCGTGAACAGGTCTCTGAAAGTTTGATATTTAATATTTCTGTACTTTACATGTTGGCATAATTTTGTCCAAGTTTTTAGACTCGAAAAAATAGTTTTTTGGCTGGAAAGTGTGTCAGGCTGCAGGAAACTGCTGGTTAATGTCACTTGTAGCTGAGGAATTGTCTTTACTCAACTTTTAAACGTGTGTTGAAGTTTTTGAGTTAAAATTTGATGTTGCTGTGTGGTTCTGCCTGGTTCTGAGTCGTTTGGACTCTTTGCTGACGTGTCACAGATAAACGCGCATCTACGTTTGACCGCCGTGTCAAAACTGTGCCTATAAGAGCTTCATAGTTCATCTGGAAAATTGCTGTCGAGTGGTATCGTTACATTTTAAGCAGAAATAATAGCATCTTGTGTCTGGAGCTGTCGGATCTAGGTTCTGGTCCCGGTCCATTTAGCTCTTACGGGTTGCTGTACGGTAAAAAAGTCCGTGTTGGCGACATTTATCTTGCTATTTTTACTGGGCGCAGCTTGGTAAAACTGTTCTGATGTGAAACGATTCGTTCACGGAATTTTTGTGGTGAATTTTAGCGTTTTATGAGTTGAAAAAGAGTCTAGGTTTGATAAGCTATATGCTGACGCTACGTTCATAACATCTGTTGTCATGCTGTGGTTGGTTCAAGGTGATCACGTGATACTCAGTTCATCGTCAATTTTCAGTTTTGTTCACACAATTCTGACAGATTGTCTGGTTTGTTTCGTTTTTAGGCATAAAATATCGTCACAAACTGTTTAACCGCGGTGTTTTGAGATATTTAAAGGGGTTTTAGAGCGTTTAGACGTCGGGAGAACTCAAACGTCCGACTGCACGCACGTCCCTAAATGCAACACGACTGACACGTCAAAGGAAGTGACGTGACCCAGATAGAGAAAAAAAGGAAAAAGATCGTTTTTTTTATGTATCTAAAAGTTCACAGAACTTGTTCTAAACATTTTAAACAAATCCATTCGTTTCTTAAATGAACGTTTGCTTAGGCGATTGTCACATCCAGGCTAGAACTCATCCCAAAAGTTGACGTTTATCCGATTTAGTTTAAAGCTACGGCTAAATGCTTAAAGGTAGTCAACGCGGCCTTAGAACCAACAGCGCCTCTATAGCGGCCAGAATGAGTAATTACAGTCACATTGTGGTAAATTTCAGCTTTGAAAACCTGCAATCTGCTGGTTTAAAAGTATGAGAACAAGAAACATTTACACAGAATAGATGCTAAACCCTCTGCATTTATTTTAAAACAACATCTTTTAAAGTTATTCTGTGCACTCCAGTTTATTTTAAATAAAAAGTTTAAAATAACAAACAAAAAGCATCTGCTGACTTGATTTTCACAAAAATCAAAACAAAGATAGCAGAACAAATTTGAGGATGTCAAATAACAACAAATTAATAAAAATCACTGATTTTTATTTGGAATAACATCTGTAATGTTATGTTGAGCATACAAAAACTCCAGTTTATTTTAAATAAAAAAATATTTAAAATAACAAACAAGAGATCCTATTTTCACTCCTGATAACTGTCAAAATACAGCAAAACAGTTTAGCCAAACTGCAATACATCTTTTTAAGGCATGATGGAGCAGCTTCCTGGGAACATTTTAGTGTGAATATTGCATTTATTTCAAATCTTTTAAAAAGTGTTTGAGTAAGTAAAACGAAAATCATGCTTGTGTTAGTTAGTAACTGTTGTTAAAAAATAAGTTATATATAACGTTAACACTGCAAGAGGGCATTTAACTTTTACAGGTTCATTAAGGGTAAGTCCTGAAAGAAGGTACCTATGAATAGAAATACTTATTACACGGTGAAACACTTAAACCACACAGCTGGTTAGTTTGATTGACTCAGTGCTACATTAAAAGTGAAGATTTATTTGCACACATTAAAATACGAACTGTCTTATTGATTTTCACAAAAAATCAAAACAAAGATGGAAGTTCAAGAAGGTGCGCGTCCAAGGCTCATACAGTATGTGCCTCTAGTAGACTCATACATCAAAGGATCCGAAGAGGGACCCCAAAGCCGAGGACCTGCTCCCCCTGCACCTCGCACAGAGAGAAAATCTCTCTCATTGTGTGGTGACTACTTAGCTGCCCGAAATGTCTTGCAGGAAAAAGATGAACATCCTTTGCATTTCTTTGACAGGATTTTCAAGGCGTATGCAGGCGACATAATGGAACCGGGACTTGAAGAGCAGACGCTTTTCAAATCTGTTTTCAGAAATAATCTAATCTCTGATATTAGATTCAAGTTGCCATTGTACACCTGGTGTCAATTAGAAGTAACATCTTTGGATGAAATTATACAGGGTGCTGTAACTGCTTTTGAGGCTCACATGCAAAGCAAAACACCCTCTGAGGTGTGCCCAGGTCAAAAGGTCGTATCCCAGTCGCTAAAAATAGAAGAGGTTCTCTCTCCTATAGAAAGCGAGAATAAACGCTGTCGTATCAAAGGCCCTCTGACCTCAGAGGAGATGGAGAACATACGTCGGTTGTTAGAAAGGTTGGATAATGCAAGCAAGAATAAACAAGATTTTAAAACTGACAAACAACGAAAGGTTGGTGCCAGCTGGAACAGTGACTCACAATGGTTTAAAGGGAGCCCCGCTCCTAAAGCACCTCAGATTGAAGAATCTGAGACAAGCAACGAACCACAAAAGGTAGGTGTTCACTCTTTAAGAGACCCAAAATGGTTCCGAACGAACCAGGTGGGTGAAAACCAAGGTCTACCGGTGGGTGAACTTCAAAAGAAATTGAAGTATGAGGACCTAAACTCATGTAACAATGCGTGGTCCCAACAGAAACCCCCGAGCCTCGGAACTGCACCTCCCGCGCCTCGAACGGAACAGTTCGAGACATGCAAAGTGTCACGAATGTCCCAGAAAAATGGCCAAACACCTCTATGCTCGGAAGAGACAGAGGAAGTAAGTAGTTTGTTAGTAGATTTGAATGTTACAGTGCTTGACCAACCTGATACAATGAGTGACGTTATCATTGATAATGACACTATCAACATTGACCTACCTGGAGCAATGTGCAGCACTATCTTTCACAAAAACTCAGAGCTCACGGTTAACAACAATAACATCGACACAGATGCCACAGATGTTGACAATAAATATGTTGACAGCAAACAAAATGCTGACAGTCAACAAGATCCTGAAGGTCATGACGGTGTCTGTCTAACAGATGGTACTGCAGAAGGCATGGATGACTCCCCAACCGAGAGCACAAGCCCGGTAAGTGAACCTTCAAATACAGTTGAGGCAGAAGAGACACAACAGTTGGACCCAACCGGGGCCCAACATGAGAACCTCCTCTGTGAGCTAAAACAATCAGCACTCACTGAACACTACCTACCACAGGTAGAAGAAGGTGTGGAGATCCACGGATCCCACACCGAAGACGCTGTACTGTCCTCTGGGACAGATAAATCGGCAATCAGCCAAGCTTTCGATGAAACCTTGGTTCAAGAGCATTTGAGTCTAGAACTAATCAGAAATGACACAGTTTCTACAGACTCAAAGAGCCCCTCTTCAGACAAAGGGGGGAAAGGCTCGCACACCAACAACAGTGACCCGTCGCAGTCTGAACAATCAGACACACCTGCGACTGCGCCGACAGTTGTGACACACCTGAATTACACAGAAAGAGGTAAACGTAAGAAGAAACGTTGGCCGATACCTAAAAGGTTCCTGTGTACTGTCTACTCTCAGCTGCGAAAACAGCTTAAACTAAACATTGGCATCCTAACTTGTGCCCATGGACGGACGTCCTCACCTGTGTTCGTGGTCCCCCATGACCTCAGGGGGGTGATGTTAGGTCATGCCCAAGACAAAGACAAAGATTTCAATAACCCCACAAACGACAAAGATCTCGCAAACTCACAGACTTCATGGGAAATTAAGGTCGTCCAAGCACACGAGAGTAAATAAACTAAACAGTTTAAACTATATTAGTTGCTAAAAGAAACCATTCCAACTAGAACTTAGAAACGCTAAGTCTAAAAACCCACAACAAAAAACTAACCTTAACAACCGTTTAAATCTGCAGGATTTAATTGACATCGGTTATAAAGCTAAGACCTGTTTTTATTGTGTGATACATGTTGGAATCTGACGACAGGAGTGAGTTGAAGCGGTGGAACGTTGTTTTCTAGTTGCTTAATTGCTACTTTTGTTGTTGTTGAAGCTTGGTATTGTTTTTGAACACTCCCAGCCAAAAGAGGTTTTTATTAATGATAAGTTAAAGACTTAAATGGATTTAACTATGCCAACATGCAGTTTTCATTTTGTTAAACCTCAGTAATTGAAGTGTCATTGTAGATTAATGCTACTTAAAGTACTATAATCTACACTGATCTCACAATCATTTAAGTAGAACCGATTTGGTCGTTTCTATTCTAGATTACCTATTCATTTTTGATGAGTCTCGCCATAGACTTCAAAATTTATAGGGAATACCAAATCCTACGTCGTCGTCTTAAAGGACAACAGACATTTAGACCAAACTATATTTTCTTTTCTATCTTAGTTAATTTAACTTAAATTATGAATGGAGGAATAGTTTGGAAGAAGAGGCCTTCGTTACAGAAGCCCTCCTGAACCGTCTATAGACGTAGATCCCTATATTTAACTTTGATGCATGATCCACCCCTTAATTGGTAGTTGTAGCTGATCTAAACCATGATAGCTTACATACCAGGTGCATATAGGTAGGGCCTAATGTAAAATCCCAATCATAAGCCCACCTAAAACCACATAATTGCATGACACATAGAACCAGAGTGGCACGGACTGGAAACCAACCAGCCTTCAACCTTCGATGTGGGGACCTGCTACTTCAACGCTTGGTCTTCAACCTTCATCCAAGGGTCGCCTCCTCTGCGTCAATTGAGGGATCCCCTCTACATGCTGATTATGTAAACATTGTTGCTGATCAATCAACAAAACTAGCCGTTGTGGAATTACTGCTGTGGAATTACCGCTGTGGATTATAAGACTTTGCTTTCCAAGGGATCACAGACTTTGTTTTCCAAGAGTTAACAGACTTTGTTTTCCAAGGGATTAAAAGCTTTTCGCAATGGGATTACCTCCGAACAGTATGGAATTTCCAAAAACTTTATGGGATTATAATTTTTGATTTTTCTTTTCCACTTGCTGGATTACTTCAAGATCAAAGACAGTTCAAGGTTTCCTTTCGTGTTGGACCCCATCCCCAAGGACTGGCGATGGCTTCCAAAAGGGGGGAGATGTAGTGGGCATGACCTTGTCCACTTTTAAGACACCTGTGTACTTTTGAACTGTTCCAGAGATGACCTTTACTGACCTCTCAGTAAAGCAAGACATTTACTACAAAATCATTCATTTAGCTATAATCTGATAACATAGTCACCAAAAAGAGACTATTTCTATCTTTGATTTTAGGCTGATGTGATCAAAAGAATAACTTTTGTCATTTTCATGATGTGTGCTTTTAAGCTGTGTTATTCTGTAAGAGTTAAACAGTGTTCACTGCTGTGTTCAAAGGTGGGCACCGCTAATTAAAAAATTAGTTCCACAATTTCTAAAACGCTTATTAATTTTTTTAGGTCCACAATTTCAAATGCACAAAGGCCTTATCAAAATTAGGGGAAGCTAATCTAATCCGCTATTTATATTCAACAATTTGTAGCCGGCAGCGTTATGCAATATCTGCACCACACTGCCAACTACAGGCGTATAAACTAATATACACCTCACCTTACCCTACCTTTTAACAGCGATTCGCTCCGGGTGTCATCTATTAAAATACAACTTTCACTCAGGGTCCAAAATTTTAAAAGTTGTTTAATGTGTGGAATGCTTTTCGACTGCTTCTTTGTCCTTTTTTTGTTTGTTTATTGTAGATTTTTCATTAAAAATGCATCGATAAACTTATTTTTAACTGTTTTCTGGAAAACTGAAGTGCCCTGCAATGCATTATGGGTATACAGATGACGAAAGCAATGCAAGGAGGAACCAAAACTTCACATACTGTGTTGCTCCATTTGACCACTAGATGTCTGTCTTTATCAGCATAAGATAAGAGCTTTAAATAATTTATCTTCATTCATTCAACCAACCTCTTATTTTTTTATTTAATTTTGAACTCATTGGTTTGGAAGGAAGCTCAAGCTGACATATTTTTATTTTATTTTTTAAATAATTTCTGCCTCTGACTCCAATCATTTATGATGTTCAAAAAAGCTTTCAGTGTGTAACTTTTATAAATTTGGTATAGTATGTAGCATTTTTATTTGTTTCCATTCATTCACCGATTTATTGTACCGGTTTTTATATTTTCTGTCCTGTTAAGCACCTTGGTCAATGCAAGGCATTGTAGGAAGGTGCTATACAAATAAAGTTTATTGTTTATTATTTAATGATTTATTTTTAAGCCACAAAATGAAAAAGCTGTGAATTTGTGCTTGTTAATTTCTGTGCACATGTCATGTGCATGCATGAAAACCTTGATTTTCTTTGGAAAGAAATAAAGAAGAAATAAAAAAACATTTCCAGACACTATTTTACTGTATTACTGAAAAAACACATCTACTCAAAAATTGTGGTGGCCATGAGTAAATAAACACAATGTGATTAAACAAATATATAAAAATATAAAAAGTATATACACAACAAAATGCCTATAAAACATAAGCTGGTGAAAATTCTCAGTCGTCCAGGACATGATAAAATCAAAAAAGGCGTTCAATACAAGATCAACTGGACTTTATTTGTTGCAGAAAACGTTCAGAATGGCAGCTGTGAGACTGAAGTTTTATGCGTTTTATTAGTATAAAACTTCTTCTCAGTCTCACAGCTGCCATTCTGGATTGAAAAAGCCTTTTGGATAAAGGGTGAAACGTTTTCTGCAACAAATAAAGTCCAGTTGATCTTGTATTGAACGCCTTTTTTGATTATAAAACATGAGAAATAGAAAAAAAAATGTTTTTAGTCACTTAGTGTAACAGTTTTATTCCCTGCCCTTCCTCAACTTCAGGCTACTCTGACTGTTCTTCTGTGCTCATCTCCTCCATGTGATGCTGGTTGCCTCTCATAAAAATCAACACTTCAAAATTGGTGTCAGACAAGCTGGCTCTCTTGGCCCTCAAAATGTCCTTTCCCATCGAGAACAGGCGTTCAACTGCTGCACTGGAGGGGATGGGTGTGTTATATTTGGTGAACAGATCGATGAGTACCTGCTCACCCAAAAAGGCAGCATCGGTCAACACCACGTTTAAATCTCAAATACACGGGTGTGTCGCCACGGCATTTATACATGATGAAAGTAACCCAAATACATAAAACTAACGACTCGCCGTCGAATGGTCGACACAAAACGCACAATAAAATCCTTCGGCCACGTTAATTTGGCTTGAAACAGCTGGGTTTTCTAAGGATTTCCATTAGTAACCCACAACCAACCGGCAGACACAGTTAGCGTCTATAGGTACTCAACAGATTTAATGAAAAGTAATAAAAATACATGAAAATAACGACTCACCGTCGCGTGGTATACACAGAACACAAAATAGAATCCTCCGGCCGCGTTAATTTGGCTTGAAACAGCTGGGTTTTCTAAGGATTTGTCCAAGTACCCAGCACAAACAGCTAGCCACGGAATTAGCCTCTGAGTTCACCTCTAACCCGGAAGCTGTCGAGATGGAATAGTCCATTTTTAGTAGGGGGATAATGAAATCAACCGTTTTTTAAATTGCTTATTTAATGATTGTTTTCATCGTAACTATAATTATTTTTATGTTAAATGTAGATTAACAAGCAGGATCAATGTTAGGAATTAGGTGACTGGCCGGGGCGCGGCGGGGCCGGGGCCTCATGCTGATGGGATCCCCAGGCATTTACCTACATGGTAGATCCCCCCCTCTGCTCCCTCCCCCCTCCAACCCTCCCTCCCCCCTCCAACCCTTCCTCCTCTCTGCTGTTTACGGTGGGGAAAAAGGTAAAACAAGCAGCATTATGAGCTTGTAAATAAGTTTATTGGTTTTTACTGATAGATAATTAGTTATTAGCGGTACTGCATTTTAAATAAAAATAGCAGAAATCCGCTTATGAATTATAAAAGTTAGTCAATTCACAAAAACGCTGACAAAAAGTTTAGGTCCACTGTAAGCGGAATAGCGATTTAGCGCTCCCTAGCGTTCATTCGCCCACCTTTGGCTGTGTTAAAGGTGAAATCTCGGGTCACAGAGACCCGACTGTTTTGTTTAGAAATAAGAAGACAGTTTAATCCGTTGTTTCTCCTGAAAAGGGCTCCAGCTGCTCTGTCTTTTCCTAAACAATTTCCCTCTGCTCGGGCTGTAACCTTGGGTCGTGATAACGGCAAGTGAATTGCTCAACTGGTCCGTGGACCAATGAAAAAGAGACAAGCCTCACTCCTCTCTTTGATCCTTCTTTAAGTTCTAAGCTGTTGCTGGAACTACAGAGTCGGCAAGAGTCCGAGAGAGTTTCTGGGAGCTTCGAAAGATGATGTGAACCTTCCAAAGAGCTGAATGACCACAAGTCACGCGCTAAGGACTCGTCATCCAGCTGGGACTGATAACATGTTGTTATGGGTCCACTTCGAACAAGCGTAAGCTCAAGAACTTTGTTTATTCCTTCCTGGAATAAGTTTATCTTGAAGTCAGAGGCCTGAAGCTGACATATTCTCTGATGACCAAGCGAAAACCAGGAGACGTTGGAAAACGTAAACCAGAACCCTGCTTGAAGGTATTGTACTGGTTCCCACAAGGACCCGTGCATCTGAAAAGCTACAAGGTCTTCCCTCTTACCGGGCCGTCGTCAAAAGGTAAAGAGCTGTTTACAAAACGTACCTGGATTTTAGCAGAAGTCGGAGGAGAAGTGTCACTCTGGTATCATGCTCACGATAATTTCTTCTTAAATCTTTCCTCCTACTCTTTCCCCTCTCTATCTAAGCTGGAAACTATAATTAAGCTGAAGAGCCCACAGACTAAATATGTTAACATCCAATATTGAAGTCTGTTGTGTTGAATTTAAGTGTGCTGACGTTTTAAATTGAAAGAAAGTGAAATCATGTCAATCAAGTGTAATGGTGTTAATTTAGTTGATTCATTTTAAATAAATGATAGTGTCTCTTTGACATATCAAACTAAGTCAATGTCCATTGTCACTTAATGGCTCTGTTTATTTATCCATCATAAAGATCACAGAAATATTGGGTAAACTGAAAAAGAACAGAATCCGTGAATTTACTATTCAATCTGAATAAGTAAATTAATTAAGGTAAAGAGGTCAGTATTAATATTGACCTCCTCATTAATTCTTACAAGGGGAAACAATTCACGTACAGTAGATTACCTCAGGATTTCGTGGATTCGCCCTCTTTGTTCAATCATGTATTAAAGCAAGTCCTTACTGATTTGCCTTTGCCACCAGGAGTGGTTTTAATCCAATTCGTCGATGATATTCTGATAGCAGCTCCGACTTCAGAAGCTATTATGCTGGCATCTGAAGCTGTGCTTCGACATCTAGCCCAGTGTGGTTTTAAAGTGTCAAAACACAAATTACAGGTGGGTCGTTCAAAAGTTCAGTTTTTGGGTAGGCTCATCTCTGGCTCTGGCCTGCAACTGACACCATCTCAGAAAAGCTCCATTTTAAATCATTCTAAACCAGCAAATGTTAGGATGATGTTAAAAATTTTGGGGCTGATCAATTACAGTAAGAACTTTATTCCTGGTTTCAGCCGTAAGATGACTCCTTTGAGAAGCCTCATTTCGGCTGTGGGATATAAAAATTTTGTGTCCCCACTGCAGTGGACGGAGGAAGCTGACAGGGCATTTGTGGAGATTGAACTAGCTTTGTTTGATGCGTGCTCTCTGCAATGTCCAGATTACTCCTTGCCATTTCACTTGGATGTGGATGAAAAAGACGGCTTTGTGAATGCCGTCTTGTTTCAAAGAGGGAAGCTGACAGAGACTACACGTTTTGATGTATGAAAGTGCACAATAAGATCAAATTCTGACCCTTCTCAATGTATTGTACAGCAGGTACGAGACGACTTGGCTGAGCTGAGCGCGTCTGAGGGGCTGGGCGCATCTTAAGGACTGGGTGTGTCTGAGGAGCTGGGAGTTACATCTGTACAGAGTGACACTGCATCTCGACCAGTTCCAGGGCCTGATACAACTTGAGGAGAAACTCAGAACAGACTTAAAATAACATTACATAAAAAGGGGACGTTGTTTGTTGTACATAATTGTTACAGGAAGAATGAATTTCCTAGCGGTGAGGTCAAGTGTGGTAACCACTTTTGGAATTTTGATTACAGGGCTCACTCTGTGGGTTGCATCGACAGCTAAGACAGGCTCCCCTGAAGTTGTTCACGACAATGTCAACAGATCTTGTGATGAGGACCCTAACTTCTTGCTCAGAAGAGGGGAAGGTGGAACAGAGGTTGCAGATGTTCAGATTCAGGTACACCCAGACTCTGACATTAGCAGATCAAAGAGATTCGTGGTAGTTAATTTCCTGCAGTTTAATTTCACAGCCATTACAGGAACGCTTGTCAATCATACAGTTATATAAAATTTTTACTGAGTGTCTCAAAGCAGGTTGTTGGATAATAATTGATCAACAAGATTCTGTTAAATCCACCTCTTGGGCAAGAATGTTTGGGGTATTTCATACAGTCTGGTGCTGACTTTTTATTCCTTATTACAGGTAAAATCGACTGGACTTCTGATGAAAATTGTGAATAATTTATATTTGAAAAGGGGAAATGCACTTTACAATCACTTGATTCCACAGCTGTGATGGGCAAGCAGAAAAAACTTACCATAACTGGGTTTACATTCCTCCCCTTTTTCAGCGGATTAATTAATGTTGAATGAATGTTTAATGTTGCAGTGTGAACAATGAAGGGAAGATCTATTTCCCTGCACCATTTTTTATCCTACAGGTAAAGGTGTGGAACATGCAGCAGAGCAGAACTAATCACATTAACTAACCAACTAATATTAAATGCCAAGGATTTCTCAATATTTGTTGAAACCTCTCAATTGTTGTTTACACCGTATGTTGAAGTTACATATGATTATTCTTACGCCTGTGAAGAATGAATGTGAGGATTGAAGGTTGTTGAGATGAATGAGTCAGACAGAATGTGAATGTCTCAGACAGATTAATGAGAATATATATGTTTGTGCCTTGTGAATGTGCAGTTCAATAGTTGTGCGTTCATAGATTTTTGTAAAAATTATAGGGTTTTCACTACTTTTCCATATATATAATTTAGTTTTATCAATTTTGATTCTTAGAGAATATAATTAGCTGCACCTTAGTTAAGGGGTATCAGAGCAGCCTAGCAGTGGATTCTACTGATAGGAAGTTGTTTGTGATAAACATTTTGGTACAGAGGATAATATATATATACAGTATATGGATGTGAATAAGATAATTGAGTTTAACAGGTTATGGAAGGATTTTTGTGTTTTCTGTTCTGATCAGTTTAATCATAGGTTTAGTGTTAATTTTCTGAATGTGGTCTTAGCCCTTATCGCAGACATCTCTGAATAAGAGCAGTTGAGCTTTTTCTCAGATATCAGACTAGTCAACAGAGTAGTGTAGGGTTTTTCCCCTTACAGGTGTCTATGATGATGAAGATGAGATGGCCTGACTTGGCTAAAGCATAGTTTATATTCTTTGCTAAGGTTAACACATACCAGAAATGCACACACTGGAGCAGAGTATATGCAATGTTTTGAAGTTGTTAAGAGTTGATAAATCAAATTTGGGGAAATTTAAGGGTTTTTGAGAAAGTATTGAATTTATAAGGTCAAATTAAAGTCCAGTTGTTTTTTATTGAACGCCTTTTTAAAGGTATTGAATTTAACTTCATTATTCCTGCATATACCCTGTTGAGGCGTGATATTTGATAGGAGGGACAGTCCGCTTCATTTTATTGTTTTGTTTTTATTTTTATTTGTTTTATGGTTTCATTTTTACATTTATTTTTGTTTGTTTTTGTTTATTCTTTATTACTTTTCCCGTTTGTTTTGTTTATTTCTTATTACATTTATTTGTTGTTTTGTTTGTTTTGTTTATTTCTTATTACATTTATTTGTTGTTTTATTTTATTCTTTGTTTTTGGTTGATTTCTTTGCTTTTTGTTACATTTATTTTTTAGATTGTTAGTTTTGTATTGCGTTTCCAGCATATAAGCTCTGACGGTTACCGTATATTTTCTTACGTAGTTTTGTTACCAATTAGTATTGATGCTTATTTTTATATAAGGGGTTTATATTCTGGGTGGGTAACTTAGATGTAATATTGCTGTGGGTGGGAATGTTAGCGATTTCCATTGTGTATCCAGTTTTTAATTGCATACGCACATAGTACATATAGGGTTTTTGTTGACATGATGTTTGTCATGTCAAAAGGGGAATTGAAATATATGTATATCAGTATTACACCTGAAGCACACATATTATGCGTTATGATTTATGTTCACTTAATTCCACCATATAATGTGAAAATATATTCAAGATGGAACCTTTATTTACGGGTTTTATTTCCAATAGGGAAGAGTTTTTCAGTTACACGCCTGTACAATACAACACACCCAACATTTGATGATTGACATATGAAGCTGATAGCTTGTTGGCTGAGAGGCGGATCACTCACAGAGTAGGGGAAGTTCTAGGGCGGTTCCAAGGCGGTTCGGTTCCAGGATTGGTCCCACGAGGCGATGACGTCATCTAGAGGTATAAAACCGTGGTCCGCCTTCGAAGATGTGTGTGTTGGACTGTGCTTGGGAGTCAGGTCTGTTGGTTGCTGTAAGGTTTATTCTTATAATGTACAATAAACCTGCTTAAAACTTGCACATTCGTTTCAGAGCTTCCCTTCAACTTTTGAACCGCAACAATGGGTTCGGTTCTCCCTCCTCACGTCCTTTACACAAATTATAAGACTACGTCTCGTGAACCAGTCGGACCTAGTGGCTCGTTAGCTTTGCTGTTAGCTGCTAAATTCGTCTACAAAACAAAATTTGGATTATTTAAAGTCGATATTGTTTATCTACACGACGCGCCACTGTACGCTTTGTTAGCGAATCCGATGTGAGCTGTCTACCGTTACAAAGTTATAAAATGTCCGCTGTTAGGCATATGCTATGCTAACGGGAGGTTCACTGCAATTTTCCAACTTTCCCGTTTGTCTAAGTGTTATAACCTAAAATTATTGAGATAGAATGTCATAATCCCTTTTGATCAATCCTTCAAATTGTGACGGTTCATTCGGCCCTATTTAATTTATCTCGAACTATCCGCAAATATTTTATTTGTTTATTCAAAAAACTGTTACCAATCCTGAGGCCTTCTAGCCTGGTTAAAACCAGACCCTCGTTCAGAGCTGAGCTGAAGTTCTATTTTTTCATTTCACCCACATTCACGCTGTAGAAAATGATCTCGTCCTGTTAAAATGGAGAAGTGTAAACCGTTTTAATGTAATGCTTATTTTTGTGTTTCAGGAACCCAGCACCAACTCCTGAAGAGGTGGAGAATTCGTTTATTACTCTATTAACTGCTGTATCTAAATAAAACTGTTCTAACTTCAGCGCCTCAATGTTTGTTTCATATTTAATCTTCAGATAGCTTGTTGTGACAAGTTTAAGAAGAAAAGCAATCCATAAATATGTCATACAGGCTAAAAATACAGTAATCATTATTTTCCTCCTTCCATTTTTGAATTCTTTAAAGTCCATGACTCACCATGTTTTCAAATTGCCTCGCCATTATTTATTTGTTTATTTAAAAATAATACAGGAGCGTTTATTTATATTGTTGAGAAATAACACTAAATGTGATATTTCATGATTTCATGATTTATAGCAGATTTTTAGCAAAAGCTCCGGGAGGATCTGCCCCTCTCTTTTTCTCTCCCCGTGGGTCGGGAGTTCAGAAAGGTAGCTCTGAGCACGCATCGGAGCTCTGAGCGCCGTGCCCCGTGCTCTCTGGACAGAACCGAGCCCTGAGTCAACGAACAGAACTCCAAAGGTAACCGCAGAACGGGGAGCCAGGGAGAAGACGAGAGAGGCCGCGCGGCTCTTGCTCCTCTCTGCGCAGAAGCTGAGAGACTCAGCGAGCAACAGTCCGCAGGGTGTTATATCTTATTAAAACGTCTATAAAAAAATTAAAAAAAACAGAGCACTGGTCCAGTTGTACACACAAATGCACCAAAAAATATGCAGTTTTAATTCCTATTTTTTAAAGATATGTATGGGAACAATTAAATAAATAACAAGTAGGACCGTGGTTTTATTGAGGCAAAAAATATTGTGATATCAAGGTATTTTACTTAATAATTTCTGTATATAGCCTGTTTCAGCTTTTTCAGCTAATTCTACATTTTTAATCCAACTTTTCAGCCTAATTTAGCAAAACCATGCTCTTGTTTAGCTATTTTTTTTTAAATCATTCTAATTAACTTAAACTGTTTATTTTCATTATACCAGTGTTTTTCAACCTTTTTGGAGCCAAGGCACAGTGTTTTCACTGAAAAAATCACGAGGCACACCACCAACCAGAATTGTAAAGCAGCAAGGGGCGATATGTACCATTTAAGTTTACCGGTATATATATATATTTTTTTTTTTATTTATTTATTTTTTTTTATTTTTTGGTACTTCATTGTGTATTTTATGAGTGTGGACAAAGTCAAACACTAAAGCTGTTTAGAAAACCACTTGGTTTCTAAACTTAAAAATATTTAGATCACAGATCAAAAGTTTAAACTGAGAGCCTGTATCATTTTAAAGGAAAAAATATGTTGTTTCAAAATTTCATAGCGTCTACAAATCCCCCCCCAAAAAATTGGGATAAAACCATTTTTCCCACTGTGCCGTAGTAAGTGGACCACTTATAGCTTTGGCCCCCTCTCGGTCCCCCCAGCAATAAAAGTCTAGCTCCGCCACTGGTCCAGAGCAGCACAGCGCTGCAGAGAGAGAAAGACAAAGAGAGCCACGCGCAGTTTGGAGAGCAGAGACAAGCCACCCAGGTGAGGCAGGCAAGCTGACGTGACATGGCAGGAAACCATTATTTTAGAACATAAAAAAGGATTTAGTATTCTGTGACTAATTTTATTCTATTTTTAACTGGTCCAGGAACTCTTATCAGATTATTTTATCAGCGAAAGTCAGCGCGTTTTCCTCAATTTTTTCTTTTTTTTTTTCACTCAGTCCCACACTTTATTTATTTTATTTGTTTGTGGGTTTAATTTTCAATACCTTCATTCCTAATGTATTATAACGTATTTACGCATGGTAATATACAAATACATCACCTCACCAGATCCCGCCTCCACTTAATCAAAAGTCAAATTATAAGTGGATTTAATTGACACTGTTTTATAGTTAGCCACAAAACCTAACAAGATTACAGTTGAACTTAGTCTCAGAGTTACAGGAAACGGCGGCGGATAAATTATTTATTTATCCTAAAACCCCTAATCCCTCTGTTCCAAAAGCCCGTCGGCTTTTGGTATGCTCGACCACTGCGTGTTTTTACTCTGGGATCTGGAGTCTTGGCTGGAAACTTATAATTCTACTTTTAATGGAGTCCAAACACACTGAGTTTAAATTTGCCTATAAAATTCCCAATCACAGATTTTGTTTAAACAGGAATCTGCCTACCTTTTTTTGTTGAGGTGACCGGTCACTGATCAGTGCTCTGGACTCCGGCTCATCCTTTCCTGTCCGCGCGTGCAACCAATCTCGGTAGGAACCTCCATTTTTGTTGGCTTTTCTTATCCGCCCCAGAATTCGTTTTTTGGTTCACTTTGGAACAGAAAGGAGAGATACACTCGACAGACGCTCACTTAAAGTTCCAAACCAGTTTAATTAATCATAAGTTAAAAGTCACAGAATACATTTGTTCTATCCTAACATCCATTACATTTGTTTTAAAAACGTGGACAGTGAGAGAGAGAGAGAGAGAGAGAGAGAGAGAGAGAGAGAGAGAGAGAAGAAGGGAGCAGGGGGGAGAGAGGAAACATACAACCTGATCCGTGCGCTCACTTCTGCCCTGCTGTTGGAGGATCGAAACTTTTTATACCCTTCTGTGGGGGTTTTGTTTCAGAGACTGTTGTCCCCCCTTTATTGCCAGAAGACAGGAAATACCACTGCCTCCCCCAGCTTGCTCGGGTGCTCTCCCCAAGCCCCTGGGGGATGGGCATCGAGACACATCGATGACTAAAATAAATGTACTTATAAACACACACACTTTCGTAGACCACTAAATGACCAATTAGTGTAACTGGACATTAAATTACATTAAAGATCATACCCTACTCACATATTTAGAGCTGTTCTTGTTACTTTCTAACTGAACAAACATGCAAAGCCAGAGAGTGGCTTTCAGTGGACTTCTCCCAAGTCATATATTCTACAAAGTCGTAAAACTGACAGGACAAAGAGGCACCAGCTATATTATCATCCCCCAGCCTCACCAGGACAGATCCAACTTCAAGCATTCCTTCAGTACCAGGACCTCACATGAGTACATGCTCACATTCTGTCTCCTCTCAGGAAACCCTTACCATTCTATAAGAGAAACTAATTTTGAACGCCGTGTAAAGACTCATTCAAAATAAATGTAAAACACGAAGACAAATATATTTCTATTTCACAACAATACCCACTGTAATGCTGGTCCTCTAATACCATATTTGCTTAGCTTTTCTAGGAGAATGGTGTGATCAATAGTATCGAATGCTTTTTTTAAATCAACAAAAATACTGATACAATATTGTTTTTGATCGACAGCAGTAGTTATTTGTTCCATTAATTCCATGAGAGCCATTGATGTAGAGTTTTTTGCTCTAAATCCATACTGACTATTGCTTAGAATATTTTGTTTATCTAAAAATTGGTCTAGTCTGTTTACAAATAGTTTTTCAAGAATTTTTGAAAACTGTGGTAATAAGGATATAGGTCTATAATTGTTGAATACACATTTATCACCATTTTTAAAAAGAGGAACGACCTTAGCTACTTTCATATTATCTGGAAATATTCCTGTTGAAAATGATAAGTTACATATGTAAGTGAACGGCTCAATAACATGGCTCATTATGTCCTTCACAAACATCATATCCATGTCCACCCAGTCTTTCGATCTTTTGTCTGTAAGATGTTTTACTACATTCATTATTTCCTCTTTGTTAGTTCCATTTAGAAAAATACTATTTGCACAACCTGTAATTGAGTGGGTCACATTTTTATCTACTTTAGGTATCTTAGCTGCAAGGCTTGATCCAACATTCACAAAATATTGATTAAATTCATTTACAATTTCATTTTCATCATGAATTTCATCGTCGTCTTTTACAAAATATTTTGAAATACCAGTTTTTGCTTTATGATTCTTCAGGACACTATTCATTACTCGCCATGTTGCTTTCATATCACCATTACTTTTATCTAATAATTTACTATAATATTCTTTCTTATGTTTCCTTATAATCCCCACTAATTTATTTTTATACTTTTTATATTTTTCTTCAGCGCTCTGACTTCGCAATTTCAAGAAACATGAATACAAATAATTCTTTTTTTTACAAGCATTTCTCAACCCTTTTGTCATCCATGGTTGATCAATCGTATTTCTCTTTGTGTAATTTGTTTGCACACAGTTTTTTTCGTACAGAGCTTCCAGGATATTCATAAACTCATCATATGCTCTGTTCGCATCATTGACATACACATTCTTCCAGTCTTGTTTATTTAGATCCTCTTTCAGTTTTTCTAAAACTTTTTTTGACGTGTTTATGATCTTTTTCTTCATTGCGACTGCTTTTGTGATGCTTTGATCATTTTTATAGATTGTGAAAACTGGTAAATGATCACTTAGATCGGTCGTTAAGATACCACTTATCACGTCCCCATTTGTTATATTTGTGAAAATATTATCAATTATTGTGGCACTATGAGTTGTAATTCTTGTTGGCTTTGATATCACTGGATACATATTTAAACTGTACATTGAGTTTATAAATGTGCTTATGTTATTTGAATCTGTTTTATTTCCCATATCAATGTTAAAGTCTCCACACAAAAAAACATTTTTATTAAAACTCTTCTCCATTTGCTCCAAGATTTTATCCGTGAATATTTCTATATTTGCTCCTGGTGATCTATAAACACAACTTATTATTATGTTTTTATCATTTTTGTTTATTATTTCTATCGTTATCATTTCCATAATATTATCCACTGTTATTGACATTTCATTATTTAATTTACATTTTATTTCATTATTGACAAACAGAGCGACTCCACCACCTCTTTTATTATTTCTGTTCATATGATATAATTCATACCCATCGACGTGAATATTACCGTATTCGTCGTAAATGGAAAAATCAACGTATAGGTCGCACCGGCCTATAAGTCGCACCGGCCTATAGGTCGCACCTCACGTGAACTGGTGTTTTGCCCAAAATGGACTGGCTGCCAAATTGTTTGGAAGGACTTTTGACAAGATTATCACATAAAAACTACAGTATTTTGTTTGATGTGTCTTAATTAATAAATGAACATTATTTTGGACTGGCTGCCAAATTGTTTGGAAGGACTTTTGACAAGATTATCACATAAAAACTACAGTATTTTGTTTGATGTGTCTTAATTAATAAATGAACATAATTTTGGACTGGCTGCCAAATTGTTTGGAAGGACTTTTGACAAGATTATCACATTAAAACTACAGTATTTTGTTTGATGTGTCTTAGTTGAACTTTTCTTTAATAAATGAACATTATTTTTTTATATTTTGTGTCTTTCATCATTTATCTTTAAAGATAAACACATAAAAATATATTTTTATTAGCTGACATTACAGTAAAAAACGTGTCTCAGTTTAAAATGATGACAGAAACAGATACTGTATTTATTTTATGGCTTTTATTTATTTATTCAAAACCATTGAAGTCTTCATCTTCTGTGTCACTGCACCATTTTTGGACCAGGCAGATGTCAACAGTGTAGGTACTGTAAAGGGTTTCTTAGCGCCCATAGCGGCCGAAACTGGTACTGCACCATTTTTGGAGCTTTTGACCAAAGTCACATTATGACCAAAATGTTGGAAAAATCGACGTATAAGTCGCACCGGCCTATAAGTCGCAGGGCTTAGAAATGTAGGCAAATGTAGGCAAAAAGGTGCGACTTATACGCCGGAGAATACGGTACTTGTGTTATCATCATTGAGCCATGTCTCTGACAGCGCTATTATTGTAAAAGTTCTATTTAACTGTTTTAAGTAATCTGTTATTTTTGATATATTTGCATTTATACTTCTGCTGTTAAAGTGAATAATAGAGAGAACTCCATTTGATATATTGATGTCATTAAACTGCTCTTCATTATAATATTCGCTATCTTTTATTATAGGGAAAAAATTTGCATCAATCATATTTTCAACATTATATATTTTAGGTTCTGAGTCTTCGTTTGTTGTCATGTTTTAATGTATTTGTTCATTTCACTGTATGTTTTATCCATTTGTAATTTTTCATCTCTTGAATTCATCCAGATCCGTCAGCTCTTTTATCATTTTAGGCTGAGACCCTTCCTTTGCTTTGATAAAGACGTATCCATTTCTTGTCCATGTTGAATGTATTATTTTTTTTTTGCTTTTTAACCACCTTGCTTCCTTTGCAATTTTTCCATTTTTTTTGGTAAGATGTTCATTTATGTAAACGTCTGTTCCACTCAGATTTCTTCTATTTTGCATAACATAGTTTTTTGTATACCTGCTATAGAACTTGACGACTACTGACGGTTTGAATCTTGTTGAGTTACTGGGCAGGATGTGACAGAACGAAATGTCCCCATAGTTTATGTTAATGTGTCTTTCCCGTAAGAAAGTAACTACGCGTTCATCCAGAGTCTTTTGTTCTTCCTGAGATGCATTCTCATTTTGGTCTTCGTTGGTAGGATTTCTTGCATTTGTCTGATAATTGTTTATATCAAGTCCTGAGATCACCACGTTGTCTTGCTTTGTGTATTGTTCTAAGTCCTCTATTTTTTGTTCCAGTTCAGCGATTTTATTGTCTTTGCTAATTATCAGTCCTTTCAGTTCTTTTACTTCTTTCACCAGTTCGGCCTGGGAATCCATTTTTTTTGTTAAGCTTTCTATTTGTCTACTCATAAAGTTGAGTGATTCTTTAAATTCTTGCATTTCTACTGAGTTAATTCCCTCCGGGTCTGGTGATTTTTGTCCTCTATTTCTTATATTTACAGAGTCTGGTGACTTAGGTCCTTTACCTTTCGTCATACTTACAGAGTTAGCAGTAGCAGGTCTCTGGTTTGTTTGCTGAACCACGTGGCCCTTCCACGAGGCTCACAGGCCTTCCACGAGGCTCACAGGCCTAACGATGGTGGCTCTGGACCAGCAGT
This sequence comes from Garcialebias charrua, assembly GCA_038048925.1. NCBI lineage: Eukaryota > Metazoa > Chordata > Actinopteri > Cyprinodontiformes > Rivulidae > Garcialebias > Garcialebias charrua. The sequence continues at coordinate 63,398 of JBBPBX010002764.1, read as the reverse complement.
GCACACTTAGTAGTGCAGCACCCAGATCAGCAGTTATTAGAACAGAACTCACGGTTTTAGCAGCCTGCAGCAATCAGCTCTCTTATCCGAAGAGGTTTTGCTCACTAGATGTAGCCCAGATTGCATAGCACGTAGCTTCAGCTCCAATAGCTCCCGGCGCAGCTCCGATACCAGCCTGGTCCCAGGCGGTGGTCCTCTGGCTCACCCACGACGCTCCGATACCAGCCTGGTCCCAGGCGGTGGTCCTCTGGTTCACCCACGACGCTCCGATACCAGCCTGGTCCCAGGCGGTGGTCCTCTGGCTCACTCACGACGCTCCGACACCAGCCTGGTCCCAGGCGGTGGTCCTCAGTCTCACCTCTGTCTCACCCACGACGCTCGGCCCAGCTCGAAGCCCCAGGTGGCGTTCACGGTTCTCGGCTCACTCGCGGTGCTTGGTCCAGTTCAAAGCCCCAGGCGGCGTTCACGGCTCACGGCTCTCGGCTCACTCGTCAGCCTGTAGCAACAATCCCAACTCCGTGTTGTTTTGCCGCATTAGCTTTTAACAGCAGCACATGGCTAGCGTTAGCTTGTAGCCTGTAGTCTCCACTCCCAGCTTTGTTGTTTTCTTTCGCTGCAACAAAGCACCTCCAACGTGCCGGCCCGCGTTTCTTCGTAACAACCAGCGTATTTATCTAGTTTATTTGTTCACGAAGCCCGCAACTCCGCAGCTACGGCACCCGGTTACGGTGACCCAGCTCGATTAGCTTTGATTAGCCCGGTTTGTAGCTACGCTAGGCTAACTCTCGGCAAAAACTCACGGACACGTTGGCTTGTAGATCCATAATTCTGGATCGCATGTTCCAGTCCAATTTCCGCAGCTTTTTCAGCATTCCTCTCTGCACATCCAGCGCAAAAAACTGTGAGTACAAGATCTCCAAAATACTCTTTTGGAGTTAGTATTGGCAGGAGCCCGACTAAAAGCGTCCTCTCTACTCAGCCGCCATCTTTTAGTGATTTAAGAGTGATTTAAAATTTAAGAGCAGTGCTGTATCGAGGTTCTTCTTCTTTATGAGAGGCTGCACCACAGCATGTTTAAAAGAAGCTGGAACGCAGCCAGATGACAGGGACATGTTAATCAGGACAAGAACTAATGGACCAAGTGTGCTAAAAACTTCTTTGAACAGTCGAGAGGGAACACAGTCCAAAGGTGAATTAGAAGGATGCATGTGATCCACAATGTCCTTTAAAACAATTAAAGTCACTGGTTCAAACTGTTCAAAGGAAGCTGAGGATGGAGGGAATGAGGATGGATCTGTGTAAATTTGTGTTGAAGAGGGTCTCAGAGCAGTGATTTTATCTATAAAAAATTTAGAAAACTGTTCACACAGTGCAGGAGATTCAGCAACATGACCAGCAGCATCACAAGGATTCACAACGGAGTTAAAAACATTAAAAAGAACCTGCGGTCTGTGACTGTTGTTTGAAATCATGTTAGATAAAAAAGCTGTTTTTGCAGCTTTAACAGCACTCTGATAATTTGACAGGCTGTCTTTAAATAAGTCCAGGGAAACCTGCAGTCTGTCTTTACACCACTTCCTCTCAGCTCGTCTGCACAGGCGTCTGAGCGCGCGTGTGTGTTCGCTCAGCCACGGCTGACATGACTTCCTCCTTTTGATCTTCAGCGGAGCAACAGAGTTCAGAATGTCAGAGCACGTGGAACTAAAAAGTTCAGTAAACTCATCCACGCTGGACACAGAGCAGAACTGAGGGTTGCAGGAGACTGAGTCATTAAAACCAGTGGAGAAGCGCAGCGCAGTGTTTGAATTAATTGCGCGCGCAGAGCGCACGGATGGTCCAGCCCGTTCCTTCCTGCCAGAGACCACCGCAGTGAACAGAACGGGTAGATGGTCTGATAAAAGACTCCCACAGATTTCCACGGATGATATATTTATCCCATAGGATAGCACGAGATCGAGCGTGTGCCCTTTCTCATGCGTGGCGGCTGTGACGGACTGCGTGAGATTAAAAGAGTCAATAATGTTCATAAAATCTTTGACCAGAGGTCCAGCCTCACTGTCCACGTGCAAATTGAAATCGCCCGTTATTAAAATTTGGTCATAACGTAGCATAAGTCCCGTCATAAAATCAGTAAAATCTTTAATAAAATCCTTGCTGTATTTAGGCGGCCGGTAGATTGTGGCGCAGAGTAAAAGTGGAGAGAAGTTTATCTCCAACATCTGAAGTTCAAAACTCTGATAAAAATGAGTGGGGATCTGCCGACATTTAAAACTGGATTTAAAAACAGAAGCTAATCCACCTCCTTTACCTGTGGTCCGAGGAGAGCTGAAGAAAGCGCAGTCAGGAGGGAGAAGTTCAGAAAATGGAGCTGATTCACCAACATGAATCCAAGTTTCTGTCAGGAACATAAAATCCAGTTTTTTGGAGGTAAAAAAGTCATTCAGAATAAAAGTCTTATTGGTTAGGGACCTTGCATTCAGCAAGGCCACCCGGAGAGTCTGATCCGTGCTGTCTGCAGCAGGTGCGCGGGCCAGCTGGCGGAGATGTTTGATGTTTATTGTGCCGCACTTGGAAATCCTTTCCCGTCTCCAATATGAAGACTCATGTTCCAAATGAAGGGATGGAGCCACAGATTTAATCCAACGATGTCTCCATTCATACAGAAAGTTGCTGGTATAATAGTGAGATAAACCAGAATTGTTGCCAGATGAATTCAGATAGGCTTTAATCCTAACCAAAAATCCTCCTCGCTTTCCGCGTCTCCTTGGGCGTTTCCGAGGTTGAAAGGCGCAGGGCGCACGGCGCAGGTAGTCCGGTATGTTTGACAGGTGAGGAGGTAGTCTTGATGAATAATTACTAAAACCAGAAGCAGGTAACTTAACATGTCCAAGACTGAGAAGAGTTGTGCGGTCGTAGATGAGCAGAGCAGAGACATCAAAGCAAAAAATACCAAAAAGCAAACAAACAGCGAACAACAAGCAGAGCATACGTGGCAAGCGGCTGGCTGTCACTGGCGCCATCTTGGAACGCAATGGCTCACATCATCCCTAGAGGAATGCATACATGCACGAGAAGAAGCTGAGAAGAAATGTACGGATTTAAAAAGTGATAAAAAGAGTTTACAGAGAGAATTAACAGTTTGTAAGGCTAAGCTGACCTTAACAACAATGAAACTCCATGAAACTGTGGAGAATGAAAAACGGCAGACGTTATATCACATGAGAGAAGCTTACGTGAAAAAGCTCAACAACTGGGCACAAAGCTACAAAGTGATCATAACAAATCACAAGTACAGTGCACGGTGTTGCAAGATGAAAATGAGTGCTTACAATACAAACTAAAGATATGCACACAAGACAAGGAATTATTGTCACAAAGGCTCACGGTGTTACAGCTTGATAATGAAAGGTTGCGAGCCCAACTACAAAGTTTTCAGGCACGACAGGCTTTGACAACAGATCAACTCTCTGAAGAGAGAAAAAGATGGTTGGATCTCAGGGAAACACAGTTTCCAACACCGCAGCCTAGAGCACCAACGCTGCCGCCTAGATCACCAACACCGCGGGTTACATCACCACTACCCCCTCCCCGGAAAAAGCGGGCACTCCAACCGTACAACGTACCTGGTAAGCCCTCTCAACAGGGGCAGGGACCTGCGTATTATGGGCCAGAAAACCCACCACATACGCAGATGGGTGGATCTGATAATAACCCACAAACTCCTCTCTCAATGGCTGAACTACGGAATATGGCTAAAAGCATTCAAACCTTCGCTCCAGGCCCGTTGGGCTCACATGAAACCAAGATCTATCTCGATGACCTTGATTTTCAGCTTCAACGCTTCCCAGAAGCTACAGTTGATGATAAAATCTGTCTGGTAAGGTTAACCTCGGACAGGACAGTGCATGCTTTCATGAAGCGTCAACGGGACGCCGTGATGAAAGACTACAGTCTTTTATGTGCTGCGCTGATAAAGGAGTATACTCCTTGCACGGGGCCCGATGGCATCATAGCAGCGGCTGACGTCAAGCAAGGTAGGAATGAGCACCCAAGGTCATATTATGACCGAATATTCCGTGCCTATTTCGGTGACAGATGCGAGCCAGAGATGGAGGAAGAGATAGGGTTTAAATATATCTTCAGCAAAAATCTTTGCCCTGACATAAGAGAGAAAGTACATGTCAGCGCAAACTACAAACGGAGGTCCATCGAAGAAATAAGAGAGTGCGCGATAGATGTTTTTACAGGTCGCACACCAAACAAAACACCCTTTGAGGTGTGTCCTGGTGAAATGGTCAAATCCAACTCACTAGAGCTGGAAGGGGCGCGGAAACCGACTCCCCATCCTACAAAGGGTGAGAAAAAACAGAATTTTCGACCTAACAGACCACGTAGTGAAGGTGCCCGCTGGAACTATGACCCGCAGTGGCTCAGACAAGACCCAGAGTACGGAAAACGATTTCAAAAGGGGGGCGCACGTCCTAAAGATAAGAAAGATGGTCACAAAAGTAAACCATATCACAAAGGGGGGTCCCAACAGGAACCCCCAGGTCAAGGACAAGCCCCTCCTGCCCCTCGAATGGAACAGTCCGAGACAGGCAAAAAATCGCAAAAGTTCCAGAAGAAAGGCCATAATTCTCTGTCCCCAGAGGACATGGAGAACATACGTCGGTTGTTAAAAGTGTTGGATAATACAAGCAATGATAACAAACCTGGAGTGATGTGTAGCACTATCGTTGATAGTAAGTCAGAGCACGCAAATCACGACAGTCAACAAGACACTGATGGTCAGAATGCTGACAATCAGGATAATGACAGTCAATACATTGACAGTCCAGAGTGTGTCGGTCAACAAGACGTTGACAGTGACCATGACATTATTGTCACAGACTCTAACAGCCCCTCATCAAACAAGGGGGGGGGGGAACTCAACCATCGACGACAGTGACCCGCCACGAACTGAAAACTCAGACACGTTGGTGACTGCACTGACGGTTCAGATGAAGAAAGATTACACAGTCAGAGGTCAACGTAAACAGAATGATTGGCCGAAACCTTTAAGGTTTCTGTGTGACTTTGAAAAAAGGGGGGAGGCTATGAAAGCTTACCTGCCAATCACACTGGAAGGGGTCCTCACGCATGAAGCACTCCTGGATGGCGGAGCCGACATTACCATTATGTCAGCCAAACTGTTCGAGGAACTACGGACCGCCGCTATCGGTGTTCACAGGCAAATACCCCTTGTAAAAAGTGCTATAGAACTGCAGGGTCTCGCAGAGACGAGAACAACCCTAACAGCTATAGCTATGGTTCACATGCAGATTGGCAAAATGACATTATACCACCCGGTACATGTGTCTACACTCGATTCATTCCCATTTCTAGTTGGCCAAGACTTTATAAACCGCTTTGATGCAATTATAGACTATGGCCGACAGAAAATGTGGAGCACAGTGAGAAAGCCTCTGCCAATAAAAGTGCCTCCTAGTTGTGATACAGACTGCCTAACCGCAGGTACCGCAAAGGACACACGGGACACCTCATCTGAGGACAAGAGCCCGGTAAGTGAACCTACAAAAACAGGTGAGGCAGAAGAGGCCCAACAAGAAAGCCTCCTCTGCGAGCTGAAACAATCAGCACTCACTGAACACTACCTACAACAGGTAGTAAAAGGTGTCGAGATCCAGGGATCCCACACCGAAGATGCTGTACTGTCTCCTTGGACAGATAATTCAGCAATCAGCCAAGCTCTTTATGAAACCTTGGTTAAAAAACAAATGGGTCTAGAACTAACGAAGAAAGCTTTACGCTTTCATCTCGATCCCAACAGTGAGCGGGTAATGACCGCAAATGGAGTCATTCGCCTGAACATGAACTGGAACAAACGAGAACTGGTCCACCCGTTCCTCGTGGTCCAAAACTTACCACATGCATCCTATATAGGCTCTGACATTTTGGTAAGATTGGGTGTCCGAGTGGACACCGTCAACAATGTACTGTGGTCGCTGGAAACAGACAAAATGGATTCTCCTGTGCTAAGCACAGAAAATCTCAAAGCTGGACAGACCATACCAGAAGTCTGCGAGGTTGCTTGCAACCAATCCATCACAGTACTACCTCAGGCAATGAACCAGATGGTGGAAGTTCACATCATAGCTAATCAAGCTATTAGCCAAAAGCAGGCATACTTTCAACTATCTCCTAAGTTTTACAACTTAGGACTGTCCATTGAGGCCACGAGACAAGTGAGCCTCGACTGCAGAACCACATCTGTTGCTGTGTGTAACACAGGCACGGAAGCGGTACTGATCAAGAAATACACAAAAATAGGATGGTTGATCTCCACTGATTTCCATGATTTTGAGCTGAGCATTACATTTCTGGGAGGACTCCCAGAATACCTGATCCCACATGAATACACGGGGCAAGTCTTGTTCACAAAGCCAAAACAGGCCATAGCTCTCGTCTCAGTCAATGAGGTCGACCAAGACACAGTCTATGGGGTCGGTCCAAACCGAGACATCAAGCTAAGCTCTCATACCTATAGTGTCCTGCCTATAAACAGGGTAAATGACACAGAAAGGGATTCATTGGAGCTCCCCAAAGAACAAGAACCCCTCTCAATTTCTTCTCAGATCGAACAGGTGGTCGCCCAAGCCGACGCCCTGAAAACTGATGGAGAAAGGGACAGACTACGTCAAGTTCTCTTAAAGTTTGAGAAATCATTTTCAACCGACTCAATGGATTGTGGGTTGACCACGCTCCACTCAGTGAGCATCCCAACCCCGCCCGAAGCTCCACCCACATTTGTCAGACAGTACAAGATTCCTCTGGCAGCACATCAACCTATCAGGGAAATCCTTGATAACCTTCTAAAGAATGGTATCATCAGATACTGTAACAGCACTTACTCTGCGCCTTTGTGGCCAGTGTTAAAGACCGTGTAAAGTGAATTTCAACATTTTCTTCAATAAACATTATAAATGTCGTAATTGTAATCTTGTAAATGAGTAAAAAGTCTCAAAATTGTAGCTCAATTAATTTTGGAGTTATAGATCAAACTGTGTATAAACACATTTCTCTTTCAGGATTTTTTAGGCGTGGTTTAAATGTGACCGCGTTTCGTCACGCGGTCACAAGCCCCACCCCCTGCAGCTCCAGCCGTTATAAATGCGTTCTTCGGTGGAGCCGTTCACTCGCTACCGACCGTCTCCCTCCAGTACTGGCGTGCTGCTGGAGCGACCACATGCCACCTGCACCTCCGCGCACCTCCGCCCCCCCCCCCGCGCGCGCGCGTGTGGCGATCAGACCCCGCATGCATGTGACCGGGTCGCGCGCGCGCGTGTGTGTGTGTGTGTGTGTGTGTGTGTGTGGCGATCAGACCCCGCATGCGATGTGACCGGTTCGGACCGCGAGTCCGCTCATCTTCTAAAATAGCGCTGATTATAACAGCGGAGTTATGTGTCCTCAACTTTAAAAACATAACCAGAGTTGTTAGTGCACTAAAAACAGCGTAACTCTTGGAAAAAGGAGCTGCTGGAAGCCAGAACTCAGATAAAAACAGAGCAGGTGGATCTCTGCTTCCCCCGTATGCCTCCCCACACAGCTCAGCTCTGAAGGGGGCTGGACATGGCGCAGTACTGCGCTGAAACCACGCCCACGTGCGACACGCCCCCAGCGTTCTAGAGCAAGGCAAAATCATGTATTTTCATGATTTTTGAGACTTAATTTTATAAGGAAATCAATGTTTTTAATCAGTCAGATTTATATGGGTGATTAATAACACATATTTATGCCGTGTGACAAAATAAAAACACACATTTAATTTCACTTTACACGGTCTTTAAAACCAAATGGAAAGTGGAGACTCACAATTGATTACAGAAAGCTAAACAAACAAGTCCCCTTATCACGGTGGCCAATGACCCAGCTCCAACAGGAACTGCCCAAGGTCACCAATGGTAAGTACTTCTCGACCCTCGACGTCGCCTCTGGTTTTTGGACCATCCTTGTGCGCGCCGAGGACCAATACAAACTAGCTTTCACCTTTGGTGGCTGACAATACACTTTTACCAGGTGTCCCTTTGGCTACGCTAACTCACCTGCGGAGTTCAACATCTTCTTGAACAAAGCATGTCCAGATGCCCATGAGCGTGGGACACTGATTTAAGGCTCGGATATAGTCGCGCTTTGGTCCGCAAGCTGGAGCGCGCGTGCTGCGCGCGCACTGTGCATGCGTTTATAGTGTAGCACGGCAGAGCTTGGCAAAGTGCTGTTCTTTTACGGACCAGCAGGTGGCAGTACCCTCTAAAACCTGTGCATATGTTGCAAGAAAGGGTGTAGAGGAAGAAATCTACCGTAGAAGAAGAACTGTTTGAAATCACACAACAAAAACAAATAGCTTTCTGCTCGCGTGCTGAACTGTTGTCTTTATTTGCGGCTTTCAATGCATGGAGTCAGCGGAGGAGAAAGCGATCACGTGACTTTTGGCGAAAAAACAAAAGAAAAGTCCGACTCCAGATCAGGAATGAAGGAGAATTTTAACATTTTGTGTCACAAAACATTCCTCCATGCGTCGCGACGCCGTTTCCACGACCACAGCGGCGCAGACAGCTGCAGATTCTGGCGTGAAGGCTGTCGGTGAGGTCCACACCCGACCTGTCAATCAATTTGGCGCGCGCGCTAGGCTTGCGGAGCTTCAAAATCTAGGAGGTGCACGACCACGCGCGAAACCAACGCGCTGGCCAAAGCGCGGGGGCGGGGACTTCGCGATTGCGTCACTTTGGCCGCGCGCCCTATGCGACGCGTCAACTATATCCTAAGCTTTACGTGGACGATGTCCTTCTAAGGCAGCCAACACTGGACTCACATTTGGCTGAGATCGACCATGTTCTGAATCAGCTGACAACTGCTGGTGCTAAAATATCACTGTCTAAATGCCAGTGGTGCAGAACCAAGGTGGACTACGTTGGCCTACTCGTAGGTCCAGACGGAGTACAACCACAGTTGACTCGCACCCAAGGCCTTGACAATCTCAAAGTCCCCACCAATCTCAAAGAACTACAAAGTTTTCTTGGCGTGTGTAACTACTCGAACCAGTTCATAGAAAACTATGCAGACCTTGCAAAGCCACTGACTGAACTCCTAAAGAAAGACGTTCCATTTGTCTGGACTGACAAACAGCAACAGGCAATGGACGCTCTTATAAACAGGATCAAGTCAGCCCCATGTTTAGTCTACCCAGACTACAACAAAGAGTTTTACTTGGAAGTGGGCTTCTCAGCTCATTGCATAAGTGCAGGTCTGTACCAGATACACGACAGAGACAAACGTGTAGTAGCCTACGCCAGCAAAACGATGGCAGGCCCCGAGTTGAGATTCTCAGACTGTGAGAAAGCTCTACTGACCACAGTGTGGGCAGTAAAACATTTCTCCAGCTACATTGGTGGACAGAAAATAATTGTGGAAACACAACACCAGCCAGTGACCTTTCTTAACAGTGAACGCATCAGAGATGGTGTGGTAACAAACTCACGTGTTGCAACGTGGCTCATGGCGCTTCAAAGTTTTAACCTAGACATACGTTATGGTCAAAACAAGAAGTCACATCTGGGGACGGACTTGGCAATCTGCCAAAAGTGTACACAAGATGTACCAGCCACCCAGCCGCCGGTTGAGGTGAAACCCCCAGTAACTGAAGACCCGAATCACCACTTCTTCGATGACAATATCTGCAAAGATATGACAACATTGTACGTGGATGGATCTTCATTCCTCCGCGACAAAATCTGCAGAGCAGGTGTTGGAGGGGTTCTCCTCCATGACCAAGAGCAGATAACTTTCAGCTACAAATTAGGCTCTCAGACTTCTCAGTACGCTGAGATTGCAGGAATCCTAATAGCTCTCCAGATGGTAGTAGAACACTCCATCAAGACGCTAGTCATCTGCACTGACTCTAACTATGCTCGTTTAAGTTTCGCTTGTCACCTCGCTGTGTGGAAACAGAATGGTTTCCTAACAAGCGACAGGAAAGTGGTCAAACACAAAGAGCTTTTCATAGCGTGTGATCACTTGGTGACATCACACGACTTACAGATCTACTGGAAGAAAGTTCCAGGACATTCTAGAGTCCCAGGCGATGACAAGCACTACAATGACATTGCAGATTCCTTAGCCAAAGAAGGAGCCGACGAAGGTCCTCTATGGTCCTTCGACCCCTCCTGGTTAATCAAGACTCTGCCAACACAACCTTCAGTCAGGGTTATGGCAGTCACACGTGCACAGGCCGCAGCCAGACCTGCTGACAACGCAGTCTCTGTACGACCCGCACTGACTGACCCAGACATCATCCAACTACAGAAGTCGGATCCTGCTATCAACTCCATGATACTGTACCTGACTGATCCAGACAAAAACACTCCGTCTAAAGACGAACTGGATTCCGATCCAGACCTTAAAGTCCTTTACCAGCTGCGCAAACAGCTAAAACTAATCAAAGGCATCCTAACTTTCGCTCATGGACCAACGTCCTCACCTGTGTTCGTGGTTCCCCATGACCAAAGGGGGGTGATGTTAGTTCATGCCCATGATCTCCCGTCCGCAGGACACAAAGGAGATAAAGCCACGCTGACGGCATTAAAACAAATTGCCTATTGGCCTGGAATGAAAAAGGATGTCAAGGACTACATTGAAGGGTGCGTGGTCTGTGGCCAGTTTCAGCCAACCAGACCACTTCACAGAGCACCACTGCAAAGCAGAGGCATTGCATTCCCATGGTCTGACCTCCAGATCGACTGGGTTGGACCACTCACTAAGAGCTCTAGAGGAAA
>JBBPBX010002764.1:9047-43549 GCA_038048925.1 Garcialebias charrua | reverse complement strand
TGGTCAGCGGTTTTAGTGCTTTGCATGAACAGGGTACAGCTTCCAGAGTATACGGGGGTAAAAAGTGATGTTGAACTGGGTGTCTTGGTGTGCTGTTAGACCATGAGGAGCTGGTGCACCTGCTGCAGCTGCTGCTGTGACAGAACCAGGCGGTGGACTTGTTCCTGCCCGCGGCTGCACGGAATGGCAACGCGACCAACGAACACCGTTCCTCCCCGTTTCTCTTCCTTAGCCTGAGGAACGGCATAACAAATGACCGTGCATCAATTCTATTCAAACAGGAAGAACACCACAAAGCATGTACGGTATTACCTTAAAGGAGGAAACTGGGAAAGTGGCGAAGTCAGAGGAAGCTTTGGCTCCAGGCTGGTTTGAAACCACGTGCTCAGCTACCTCACCCTGAAACGAAAAGGTTTTAGTTACTGCAAATGTTTTTTTCCCCCTCAGCTGATAAATACTAAAGAAATTATATTTCCTGTGAAAATGTCGTGCGAATGCTTATTGCAAAAGAACTTGCTGAAAAAAAACTGCTGAAATGAAAGAAGCTTAAAATGGCAGAAGAAAGCAGAAATAACATTGCTGAATTAGGATTAAATTAGCTTAAAACATTTTTTTAATTAGCAGAAAAGTAGCTGAAAGGCAGCTTAAACTACCAGAAGGAAATGGAATGAGCAAAAAAAAAAAGTGGAATTAGATGAAAAAGCTAAATTACCATAAAATCTTGGATTGATCTGAAATTGGCTATTTCAAAAAAAGGGTAGCTGAAAAGTATAGTTGCCAAGTCTGCTTATTATAAGCTACTTTGGGCTAGTTTTTCTCTCAAGTTGCTTATACATTTTGTGAGCCGTTTTTCGGGCTTGTTTTGAATTTAAAGTCTCTTGTTTGGGCTTGTTTTTATTGACGAGTGGTAGTTTGTCCCTTCACGCCCCCCTTCCATGGATGTTACGTTCAGGTGCAGCTGGGGCCAGTTTGTGCAGCAAAGATTTCACTCCAACCAAAGAGTTGCTCGACAGTAACGTACTCTGGAAGAACAGAGACCGATGCAAACAAACAGCAATGGACTGTAGTTTACTGTAGGTAAAAGCTATTTTTTTTTACATCTTTTTAATCTGTACCAAGTTTAATGCTAATTTTCCCATATGTGATTTCTGTGTTCCAGATGAACAGACCTGATGGGGAAGGAAGAAGAACAAGGAAAGAAGATGGTTTCACACTTGACCTGCTTGAGTTGGCTCTTGTGTGTCTGCTTTTAAACAGTTTAAAGAAAGCTTTTTTTGTTGACTGTTGACTGGGTTTACTATGAGTTTGCTGTTAAAAAATAAAATTTGTACGCATCCTTTATGATTGTCTATTGTTGTCCACTGTTATTTGTTTAAAATTCAGGGGTCTCTGGTAAATGAGTCCCTGAGGCTCAATGGGATTACCGGTAATCAAAGGTTGAATTAATGTTGCATATGCAAAAAAAAATTTTTTTTCAGAGCGTAAAAGTATGTTATTCAAAGTGTTTATCATGATTATGCTGTTTAATGATAATGATATAATGATGTTTTTCTATTACATTAGGGCTTAGTGTATTACTAGTTGATGTTTCTCTTAGTTAATTCTAGATGTTATTACTGTTTTTCTCTTGCATTTGTTGTTGGATGTAACTGGGACCCCGTGTACATAATCTCGTTTTCATCACATGTACCACATGCGGTGCAAATGACAATAAAGACTCTCTGACTCTGACTTAAATGTAATGCCATAATGTATGTTTATACAGTTTAAAAAACAGCCTCTGTTTTACACAATGGTGGGTTGCCACTTAGGCTTGTTTTAGTAGAGCTGGTTGCTTGTTTCTATCGCGAGATCTGACAACACTGCTGAAAAGGTAGAACGAGCTTAAATTAGCAGAAAAAAGCACAAAGAACGTTTACTGAAAGAAGCAGAAAAGAGCATAAAAGTGGAAATTATCTAAAAAACGGCTGAAAAGTAGCTTAAAAAGCAGAAAGAAGCTGAAATTACAAGTGGAGAGAGAACTTTTTTCCTGAACTAGGCAGAAAAAAGTTGAAATGAGTGCAAAAATGTGGCATTACCAGTAGCTGGGAAAAAAAAAAACTAGCTAAATTGGCAGAAAGAATCAAAGGAGCACAAGTAACAGCTGGAATTAGCTGAAGAAAATGTCAAAATTGGCAAAAAGAAGCTAAAACAGAACAAAAAGTAAAAGGTTGTAAACACATTAAAGGTTTGAAGGATGTAAAATGAGCTAAATTCATCTTCTACCATAAATGGCAAAAAAAAAAAAGGCAAAATATTTCAAAAAGCTAAAGTTGCACCAATACCAAAAGTCATTGCAGGATTGTCCTAAAAGAGCCGAATGTTTTGATTTATGGTTTATTGAAATAGCTGAAAACTGCGGGACGAGAATCGCACGGAAGAAAAAAAGGATCACAATACAGGTAGTCCCCGACTTACGAGCGAGTTCCGTTCCTCCGAGGCGCTCGTAAAGCGAAAATTCGTAACTTGGAACGGCCGCCACGTGTCTCGTAAGTCCGGAATTTCGCTCGTAAGTTGGAACGGTTTTGCTAGCGCGACTACAAACACTCGTTTTTCATCGAAAAACTGCTTACGAGTGCATAAAAATGATCGGAAACGTGTGTCCACATGTTTAGCTAACGAACTGTGGTGAAAAAACACAGAAAAACTCTGTATTTTTTGCGTTTTTTCCAAAAATTCGCCAGCTCGTAAGTCCGGAACCTCGTAGGTCAGAGCGCTCGTAAGTCGGGGACTACCTGTAGAGTGAAAGCTTCATAAACACAAATAAACTTTTACTTTAAGTTTGTCCAAAGCGTCGCTGAGATTCTTCAGTCGAGCCGTCTGCTCCAGCAGCTGGGCGCTGGCGCTGACTACAAGACAAGAGAAGGTTCAGAAACCAGTAACAGATCAAAACAAGAGGCTGATGGAACAAAACGGCCCTCGCACACACACCTGCGGTCTTCCCAGTGATGTCCACCACTTTGACTTGAGCGCTCAGCTTGAGCAGAGTGGCCAGCAGCTCGTCTGTCCTCCGATAAATGCGTGTGTTCAGACCCTCTGGAGGCACCGAGGTTTCTTTGGACACTTGTGGGAGTTTAGGAGGACAGAGTGGAGGCAGGGAGGCGAGCTGATCCCTCATCTTCTCAGCCTGCAAGGGAAACGTTCGGTTAGACCAGACTGTAACCAAAACAACATGAACGTGCATAATGTTTCTATTTAAATCAGCAGGAAATGTCCTGATGCAATCACAGGGTTGTCAGGTCATCTGGATTATTATTACTGTATAGAACAGTGTTCCCCAAACCACGGCCCGCGGGCCGGATTTGGTCCGGCCCCCAGAACAATAGTAAAAAAATATATATATTTTTTTAAACAAATGAATACATGTACAATACTGTACGGTCACCAAGTACTTAGCCTATCCTAACACAGTTTTTAAAGATGAAGGAGTAAGTTGAATTGTCTCCCTTTCACATAAAGGGAGCTAGCTGGGGTGGGAGGAGTGACGATATTCCAATGCGCAGCAACGCTTTCCTCAGCCCTCCTCATCTTGTATTCTCACAGACATAGTCTTGCGAGTTTTGGGTGCGGTGACACAGCGCTCTCACGAGACTTTAGGACAGCAGTGGAGCTGTCGGTGCACAGTAAACATGGATGGAAAACTAGCAAACAAGCAAACAAAAACGTATTATTTTCACACAGAGTGGGAGGAGGAGTATTTTTTTGTTTATTCTAATTCAAAGTCTATTTGCCTCATCTGTAATTCGAGCATCACCTGGCGTGGATGGAGAGTTCTGGAGTCTGCTCTCAGAAGAAAAGTATCCTTACATCCGAAGATGTGCTTTGAACTTAACAGCACTTTTTGGATCTACCTACCTGTGTGAGTCTGCTTTTTCACACATGAAAATCATCAAGTCCAAAAACAGATCCACAATGACTGATGATCATCTGGAGACCTGCCTGCGCCTCCCAACCACCTCATACTGCCCCGCGCCTCCTCCTCTCAGTGTCAGAAGTGCCACTAAGGTAGAGACACATTTATTTTATACAGCTTGCACCAGATGACACCATCCTGCTGCACAGAGCAGCTGCCTAGTTTTGATATTTAGGTTTTATTGAGGTTTGAAATAGTTGTTGGAGATTTGTAAATCTGCACCTTTGTAAGTCACTTTTTGTAAATAGTTAGTGTAAATGAGGGAGTTTTATATTGTTCAGTTCATTGTTTATTCGTTTCTTTAAAAAATATGGTGTGCTTTTCAAATATTGCGTCCTTTTACTTTGATAAAATACTTTAATTAAATAAAACTAGCAACACATTACGTTCTGTTTTATTTACTTTAAAGAAGTGAGGAGTAGGGAGATGAAAAATTTTGTTTTTTGATACTGAGACTGGACGAGTAGCTCTCGGCAAACTGCCGACTTCAAAAGTAACTCTTGGTTCAAAAAAGGTTGGGCACCCCTGATTTAGGCACTCCTGCAATCGTCACACTTTTTCCTGTTAAAAACTGACTCCGGCCCCCCACCAGAGAAGGGAAAAGTTATGTGGCCCTCACAGGAAAAAGTTTGGGGACCACTGGTATAGAAGAAACAACAAACAAACCAAATTTTCACAATATGTGCATCAAACTACCGTATTTTGAGACATCAGTCCAATTATGTCCAATAAAGTGGAAAAATCTATAAATATGTCGCTTCGCCCCATAAGTTGCATCTATTATGCGTCACCGCTGACGCGTCGCGTATGTTACGCGTCAGCGGTGACCACAGGAGCGTGCACGGTAGGTAGGACTTTAACAAGATTAACACTTAAAAACAATTATCTGTTTGCTGAAAATTATAGCAAAGATGTGTGTGAGCTGAACTGCACGTAATGGTCAAATCAGCTGAATTTAAAAAAAATAGTTTTGCTACGTCGATGCTGCGAAGCAAGCACGCGCAGCGAGCGGATACGCTTCATTTCTTTAAAATTTAACAAGATATACACCTTAAAAAAATATACGTTTGCTGACATTATAGCAAAAGTGTTTCTGAGCTTAACTGTTCCTTTAAAAATTAACGTAATGTTCAAATCAGCTGGATAAAAATTGTTTCGCTTTGACGGTCTTCCAAAAGTGTGCGCTACGAAAATAAATTATAAATAAATCGATTTTTAGCTCAAACATCTCCTAAAGCTAATCAGTTGTAAATGTCCATCCAGTGATTACTTTCTGTAAGTTTCATCAAAATCTGGCATGTGATTCTTGAGATATTTTGCTAACAAACACTGAGGTAACAGTAGTTCAGACCTCCAGAGAGCAGGAGGTCGTGCTGCGACAGAGTGAGTCAGAGCAGAGGAGGCTTCTGTTGGACACGTGAGCTGGGAACGGTCGGTGGACCCTAGCGGCCGAAAGGCATTTCGTCAGAATGAATGGAAACTGTCATATCTCAGCCAAAAATTGGTCTAAAAATATGGGGGAAAATGCTAAATATGTTGCTTCGCCCCATAAGTCGCAGGGCATGCAAAGTAGGCAAAAAACTGCGACTTATAGGCCGGAAAATACGGTACTGGAAAAAAAAATGGACTGAGCTGCAGGTGTGAACTCTGCACAGTGACCAATCCATCCCATCATTTCTGGAGTGTGACATGCTAAATGTTAAAGGTTGCAGAGCCTTAAACAGCTGCAGAACTTTTTACCTTTAATCGGTTGTTCTCATTCTTCAGGTGCTTCATGCCCAGTCTCTGGACCTCAACCTGCTGCCGGAGGAGAGGAGAGTCCACCACCTCCGTTGGTCCTGCCATGGCCGGAGGCAGACCCGCTAAAATAAAAAATACTGTTAAACCTCTGGACTTGTTCACTGAAAGATTCGGTGCATTCGTGGCTTCAAACGTCGTTTGGCCACGTGAACCCACCACCTGCAGATCCATGAACGATGGAGGAGATTCCTGAGGCGGGCGGACTTCTCAGACCTTCAATAGTCATCTTTGACTGATTATGGATGCGCTGTTTCAGCTCTGCCTTCTCCGCCTCCAGCTGGTCAATGTCAGCCTGCAGAGCATCCATCGTCTCTTCAAACTCCCTGCAGGCGAGAGAGGAGGTGAATACGAGACACCGTGGAGGAAAAAAAAAAGATGGAATAGACGAGTCAAATCTTACTTTTCCTTTTTCTTGAGCTGGGTGAGGCTTTCGTCCAGCTTGGTCTGAATCTTCTCCACACGTTCATCGGCGTCTTTGGTGGAAGTGTCCAGCTTTTTCTCCAGGAGACTCAGGCGAACGTGAGCCTCGCTGAGCTCCTCGCCCTGGAAACATCCACAACTAGTCGGTTCGGCTTTTCTTCAAGTCTCATATGCCTGAACCTTAAAAATCAAAAGTTTCACGTCACCTTGATCTTTAGAGATTTCTTGAGCTCCTTGATGACCGTCTCTCTGTCTTCCAGTTTGACTCCCAGACCTTCGGCGTCTGTCATCTCAGCCCTGACGGTGGACGCCCTCTTCTCCACCGGAGGAGTCTAAAGACAGAAGTTTCAGAGGTTATGAGTTATGAACAAATAAGTGAAGGAAAGCTTAAAGCGTACAAATACGGTACTTTCCACCATACAAGTCGCATTTATTATGCGTCACCGTTGACGCGTCAAATTTGTTTTGCGTCGCCGCTGACCACCCAGAAACGCTTGGTATGGCAAGCCAAGTGTCTCATTAATAGCCACTTTTACCTACTTACACTTGGCTTGCCATATTGGTCGAGGGCCCTCTAGTGGCTGAAAATGGTAGTGTACAATATTTTCCATGTCAATGAATGAAAACGTCAGATCTCAGCCAAAATTTGAGTTATAAATACAGTAGTCCATTTTTCATGGGTGTTTGGGACCACGCCTCACCCGCGATAAGTGAAAAACCACGAAGTAGGCATACAGTAGTCTAAGTTCAAGATCAGTAAACTTATGCGCCAGGCTGCAATCACACTCCTGTTACTTCCAATCTCCCTCCTTAAATAAACAATTTAAATTATGCAACATTTTAAATAAACAATCCATGCTGCATGGTACAGTATTTTAGTATATTTTATATTTAAATAAAGGCATTTTAAAACCTTCCCATACTCTTGCAATATTCTAAACAACGTTTCTAAACTCTAAACGCTCTAAGAGCACAGAATGTCATGTTTTTAGCATTACTGTCACCCATCAAGTCAATTATTTTATCAGATGAAATTGCTGAAGTTCTATGATTTGGTTAATTATAACATATTGTTACTTATGTATAGAGCTCAGAAAAATACACTACCGTCAAATATCCAAATGTATTTTGTGAAAAGATCAAGCTGTTACAATCTCAAAGGGAAAGATGTATTTGTAAAACCGCAATTTAGAACTAGTTTGAAGGGAAGAACTACCTTAATTCAGGGAGTTGGATTGTGGAATAACTTAAAGACAAATGTTAAGGAAGCCAAATCAATCCCTGTCTTTAAGAAACTGGTTAAGGTTGAATTGTTAAACAAATATAAATGAATGTATTTAAATGAGTAATATATATATACTGTAGTTGAAAATTAAATGAGTTATTTACTTATTATTTATAGAAAAATTTGTCTAAATTCTTATTAGATAAATAAGGAGCAGATTTAATAAGATATTTTCTTCATCTGCTACCTTTCATTTTATATTTTATATTTTTTTCTTTGTGTTTTTTCTTTTCCAATTTACATATACTGTACTATGTTAATTGTTGCATTTCATTATTGTAAATATATATTTTTTTCCTCCAATTACATATATGTTAATTGTTGTATCTCATTATTATAAAATGAATAAATAAATATAATTTTAGCTCTCTGCCTCCTCTCTGCCACACTGGACTCAGCCACCTACAAGCGGTCTTGGCCACGCCCACTTCCCCACTCTGCACAGAGAAACAGTTGATCAGCTGCAGCAGGAAGCTTATCCTGCAGTAAGAGCTGCACATAGATGCAGGAGGTGCTAAATAATTTAAAAATTAACTGTAGCTTTCAACATCAGATCTGTGTTTGGTCGTTATATTTATTATCTGCGATGATTTTATGTCTATACTGTATTCTGTTTTTTTGTACTTCATTTTGTATGTTGCCTATGTGTTGCTTGTTGTTTGTTTGTACAGCACTTTGGTTGGCCTTGTCGCTGTTTTTAGTGCTCTATAAATAAAATGGTATGGTAAAATTAGTTTATTTTAAATTAAAACTCCATCCTGATCGTGCGGCTCATCCATCAACCAGCCAATTGTGTTATATCCACTCTTATTTTGAAAAACTGCGATACAGCGAGTATGCAATAAATGAACCGCGAAGTAGCGAGGGACTAGTGTATAGGGGGAAACAAACAAATACATCGCTTCGCCGTGTAAGTCACAGGGCATGCAAATTTATGCAAAAAGTACGGTACCATTCTTTGCGGTTTTTCCGCGTCGTATTCCCCTTCCTGCATGGCGGTCGCCATCTTGTTCATGGTAGCAATGACGGAGCTGCAGGACTGTCGCAGAAGCTCTGGACCATTCACATTCTGAGAGCCGTAGACCTTAGAGGAGATGAAGTTAACACAATAAGACAGTAGCTGCTGATGCTCGGATCAGAACGAGTTGAGGAATTATTCTTAGTTTAAACTTTCACTCGGTCGTCATTTGTTGGGAGTTTAAGCACAACCTGCTCCACAACTTTGCAGGCCATGTCCTCCAGTCCGAGCGCGTTCAGACCGTCCTGTTCTGCCAGCGGAGCCACCATCTGAGCTCCGGCGGCAGCCACTTCCTGCAGAACTGCGACCACGCGAGTCAGCTGTCGTCTGCACTCCGTCAGAGTCTCGGACACCTGCAGGACGACACGTGACACGCAGCTCGAATGTCCGTTTCCATTTATTTGGAGAAAAAAAAAAAAACTCAAATGGCGCAGGTTCGTTTGTGCACCTGCGGTCCGAAACCGAGAGCGGCGGGGACTCCGGCGACATCCGTTCCGGGCATACGGCGGCGGATCTTCTTACAAAACTGTCTGATGTCGGAGCAGGACGTGTCGAGGTCTTTCAGAAGAACGGCGAGACCTGAACTCTCCTGACCCGCCGACAGGAACACCCGCAGACGAGCAACCTCAACTCCCATGCAGTCCAGGGCACTCTGGGTAAACTGGGGTGAGAGGGCGGCAAGCTGGTTAAGACTAAAATTGTCATTTCGTCATATTTTGCCTATTGATGTCTTAACAATACTTATTTCCCAAAACTTTTAGTTAAACTAGCAAGAACCCGTCAGGTACCTTAATGTGGTCGGCTAGCTGCACTGTGCAGTCCTCGGACTGATCCGCCAAATGAACGCTGTACAGTTGCTGGAAGAGAGAAGAACAGGACACTTGACATTTGATCATTTGTTCTTCGTAGTTTATTTTACTGAATAGAAGAGGCTTTTACATAAACAGACATGGCAGCCGTACAACAGGGTCCAACAGAGAGAGCAACATTTAAGGGACACACATTTTTAACCACAACAAAAGAGCTAGAGATGAACATACTTATACGAGTGTTTGACATGAAATTATGTGCCAGTTGTTCCATCTGATTTGACATTAGACAAAAAGAGGAGTCAGATTTTTACTCAAGGTTTATGGCTGTTTCTAACTACCGTATTTTCCGCCATACATGTTGCACCGCCCTATAAGTCGCATCAGTTCAAAAATGTCTAATAAAGTGGAAAAATCCATAAATATGTCGCTTCGCCGTATAAGTCGCATCTATTACGCATTACCGCTGACAACCAGGAGATGTGGGCCGGTGTCGTGCCAAAAATCGATTGGCTGCCAAATGGCAGCAGAGGTAGCGTGCACGTGAGGACTTTAACAAGAATTTAACAAGATTAACACGAACCCAGTGCAACCCGGAAAAAGTTACAACAAATATAAAATACAGGTAATCCTTGACTTTCGGCGGTCTCGACCTACGGCAATCTGACTTTACGAACGCATCAGGCTTTTGACTTGGGACCCGAAGGACGCGGGTTCGCGCCCCGGCCACTACACACCTTGGGGTGTCTATGAGTGCACACCTAATTCTCCAGCTCCCCGGGCGCTTTCTGGCTGCTCACTGCACCACCTGGTGGTGGTTGGGTTAAATGCAGAGACGAATTTCGTCTGTGTATGGGAAACATACACAGATGACAGACAAAGACATTATTATTATTATTTACATTATTATTATATTTTAATAAAAATATGAAGAAAAAAAATGTATGTGTTTAAATGTTCTTGATTTCATGTGTACAGCACTTTGTTGCAGCTGCGGTTGTTTTAAATGGCTTTATAAATAAATTATTATTATTATTATTACATAATTTTTTATTTTTAAGCCGATTTACGAAGTTTGCGGCAGTTTCCGACAGTTTAGCCAGTTAGCTCAGTCTTTGACCGCTGGCTTCATCCAGACCGTGTCCGATCAGAGGTTCTTGCGTTCGGATACATGAGCTGGGAGCTGAACGGCGGTTTTGCGGAGGGACGGATGGACGAAGGAAAACAACACTGTTGACCGCGTGAAGCAGCAGACAGCGATCCGGACCGGAGGAGCTACGAGATAACATTCTAACAAGCCTTGCTGTAGGATGGGCGCGGGTGGTGTGGATGGTGTCACCGGGGAAACTGAGCCGACGGGCGGCGGAGAGGCCAGCTGCGGCCGGGAGCTCGCCTCGATGTCCGCCTGGCAGCCTAAGATGTTGTCTGGACATCGAGCCAACATGCTAAAACGTGGAGAAACAGCTGCGGCAGCCTTTTGGAGGGACTAAAATGCTAACGCGGAGGGGCTAACGCCAATGCGGCGTAGCTTGTTGGATGGACACCGCGGAGAAACGGCTCCCAGTAAGTTATTCACTCTTTTTTCCCTTCATGATGGCTCCAAATGTATGGAGTTAACATGCTAACAGTCCTTCCTGTAAACAGTTTGGACCGCGTGAAGCAGCACGAAGCTGCGGAGCTCGGACGTGCAACGAGCTAACATGCAAAAAGACGGAGACAGGCTTGACCAGCTCAAAGTAAGAAATTAACTTTTTATTTTTTAGCCCTGGACTGTATGTGTTTTGTGATCATTATGTAGGGTACTGCGTTAGGATATGCGAAGTGCTTGGTAACTGTTTTGTACCGTACATGTACTGGTACGTGTATAAGTGTCGGCTCGTGTGTACAGTACTTCCAACTTACGGCGATTTTCGTGTTACGAACGGCCGCAGGCACGGAACTCGTTCGTAAGTCGGGGATCACCTGTACACTTCAGAAGCTCAACAGGGTTCATTTCCTCTGGTTTAGTCTTGAAATATGACATTTTTTCACCTCAACATTCTGACTTCATTTTCTCTCAGTAATTATTTCCACTTACCGGTAATTTTTTTCTACATTTCCAGCTAAAAAGAAAAAAAATCTTCCCTCTCAGTTGTTTGTTTCCTCCTCAGAGTGTTTGTAACACTCCATCACCGCGATCGATCGGCTTGAATGTACTGTAAACTGAATATTGTACGATGTGCTGAAAAGGGCCGTTCCTGCCACAAATATTTACGAGCTCCATGAAAAATCAGGCTGTTAATACTTTCATCTTAATGTAAGCGTCAGAAGAAAAGAAGAAAACAGATGAGTTAAATTAGAAGTTGCTACCTGATAGTATTTGATTGCCTTGGTCAGAGGTTCCACCTGGACGGTCTCATCGAGCTGATCTTTATGCAGCAAGTCAATGAAATAATCCAGAGAGCGCTCATGGAAGCTCATTTCAGAGTAAAGTGTCCCCATGCGCTTAAAAACCTCCACGCTGCAGCCATTCAGAGCCCTGAAAACACAATAAAAAAAACAGCTGTAGTCATTTGGTTTTATTTATTTTACCGTTTAATTTCTGATGTGGTGGTTCCGTACTGTTCATATTTGTGCAGGGTGGCCTGCAGCAGGCTCAGGGAGTAAACCAGTCCTGAGGCAAAGCTGCGCTGCTCTCCTGGGGGTCCTCGGAGCGCCGATCCCTGGACCAGACCCCCACTCAGGTCAAACTTCTCCTGGGCTTGTTTACTGATCAGCTCAGCCTTCAAGTGAGAATACACACGATCAACCGATCAATAACAACGATCAAAGATGAACAACTTGGCTCAACTTGTTCACAAAAGTTTAATTGTGTGAATAACTGAATCTTTCACACTATTGAGATCCATTTCAGCATCTTTCTCATCCCGCAGTTTTCAGCTATTTCAACTAATCATAAATCAAAACATTCGGCTCTTTCAGGACAATCCTGCTCTGACTTTTGGTGTTGGTGCAACTTTAGCTTTATGAAATATTTAGCCTTTTCTGCCATTTTTCTCTCATAGAAAATGAACAGATCTCATTTTACATTCTTCACATCTTTAGATCCGTTTACAACCCATTTCTGCTCCTTTCTCGCTTCGTTTATATACATTTATATTTTTAGTTGAATGTTCTGCTTCAGCTTCCTAGTGCAAATTTAAACTTTTTTCAACAAATTTCAGCTGTTTTGTGCTCCTTTTAAATTATTTCTGCTAGCTAAATTTTTTTGCTTCTTCTAATTTTTTTTGTTGCAACTTTCAGCTTATTTCTGCAAGTTTCAACTTTTTCTAATATTTCAGCTACTATTTAGCTGGTTTATGCCAACTTAAGTGTTTTCAGTTAATTCCATATTTTTGCATTATTTCAATTTTTTTCAGCCTAATTCAGCATAAATGCGCTTTCTCCACGTCCTGGCAATTTCAGCCTCTTTTTGCCTTTTTTTAGCTACTTCTCAGCTGATCTTTGCAAATTTACACTTTTTAGTGCCATATTGGGTAAACATGCGTTCTTTCTGCTTTCTTATGTTAATTTAAGCTTGTTCTACTTTTCAGCTAATGTTTTAGTATTTTGTTTAGCTAATCTCTGTTGTTTTCACATACATTTATTTACATTTTCATGGTCATTTCTGAAAACTAGCTCAGAACTCTGCAATTTTTCACAAATTGAATTGATACTTTCAGCCTAATTAACTTTTTTCTGCTAAGTTTCAGCTTTTTCTGCTCTTTCAGATATTTAGCCGTTTTATGCAAATTTAAAAAATTTCTGCTAATTCTACATTTTTAAGGTCATTTCTACTTTTTCCACTTAATTCTGTCGTTCAAGCATCTGCTTTTTCAGTTAAGGTACTTTTCAGTTATTTTCTCCTAATTTTAGCTTTTTTTAGCTAATTGTCTACTTTTTGTGCTCATGTCTGCTTATTTAAACCTAATTCAGCAAATACTCTGATGCATGCTCAATAATCCAGGTAGAAAAATCTAAAAAAGCTAAGTCTGGTCCTCTGGACATTCAAAAAATAAAACAAAACAAAGCAAAAAAAAAAAATGTAGAAACGTTTCGTCTTTCGTCCGAAAGACTTCCTCAGTCTGAGTTGCTGTATTCAGCTCAGTCTTATAAATAGCACCCTCTCACAGTGGCTCAACCAGTTGGCTGATGACAGCCTGAAACCAGCTGCTCACATGATCAAGGAGGGCCATCAGCCTAACAATGGATCATTAGCACCCTGATGGTTGTTTGCTATTCACAGAGGGCTGAGTGATACTAGCAATAACAGCATTGTAAGGCCCTGTTTACACGGACACTGTGTGGGGGAAACGCAACTTTTGGGTATGTTAATTAGGTGAAAAGTTTTGCGTTGACATGGGCGAATTCTGTGGATACGACTCTCTCCCCCCCACCCCCCGTACTCATGAATTTACTGTAGTTACCATGCTGGGCCTGTAGATGGCGCTGTGATCTTTGGAACCTTCACTACTGCGCATGCGCCACTGCTGCCTGCCTGAGGTAAACAAACAGAGCACACGAGGCAGCCTGTTTTCCTCTCTGGCTAAAAGTTCAGCTACTACAAGTTGTTGTCAACAAGTTAACAACAAGTTAAAGCTGGAATTTGGATAAGAGTCAACAGATCTGACACCAAGTGGGGCCGCTGCACACCAGCTGACTGGACGTCTGGACCGGAACCGAGTCAACATGTCTGACTTTAGTCCGTGAGAATCAGCTGATTTACAGCAGCGCTACAAGGTAAACGATGTTCTTAATAATCTTTCCTTGTGTTTAGTTCGATCACAGAACAACCAACTGAGGTTTTATTTTTATTTTTTTCCTGCGAGGTCGAAGCTGTCGTTCCACGAAGCGGACCGGCGGTTCGGATGTGGGTCCAGTGGGATGAAAACAACAGAGTCCAGTTCATTAAAGTTCGATTAACGTGTTTTAAAAAGTGTTCAATTTAATTCTCAGTGTTTGTGACATGAGTTTGTGGTGTTGAATAAATAAATAAATTAAAAATCAACCTGGTGTCTTCATTTTCAACATGCAGCATGTTAGGCATGACGTAACGAGTCCAGATAGCTTCATTTAGCTCAGATAAATGTAAATATCTCCCACGCTAACATAAATACTGTTTATTATTGTTAAACTGTTAATATATAGCACATTTAGTATGTTATAGTGCAGCGTGACACGTGAAATGTCCGACTGCCTCGTTAACAGACAACTGGATCCAGGCAGCTGCTCTCTTCCAACACAGATGCAGGTAAGGTGTAGAATAATTAAATATGAGAATCAAAATATATTCCATCAGCTATAGTTCAGAAAGTGGTGCGTGTGTCCACTGTCCAGTCCACCGCCATTGTTAAAATGCCGGCTGTCTGCGCGTGCGTGCTGCGTGCATGTGTTCAAACAAAAGCTCCACGGGAGATGTTTACATTATCAACGGGGGGTCAGCGAAAAACTTCCACCTTGAGAGCAGGGTCAGAAAAGTATCGGTGTCATCGAGGGGGGCCAGCAGCGTCGTGTAGGCGATAAGCAAAGTCGCAAAGAGAAAGTAGCGGTTACACTCAAAATACGCGCCGTGTAAACTGGCCCTAAGAGGGAGACAGTTGAACCCGGAGGCCTCCACCCCTGTTTAATGATGGACGGTTTCTTTTCACAAAGATGGCCTCCTTTACTCCTCTCTCAAACCATCGTTCCTCTCTATCAAGGATGTGAACATCTTCATCCTTGAAAGAGTGACCGCTGGCGTGGAGATGAGTGTAGACTGCAGAGTCCTGACCTGATGATGTTGATCTTCTGTGCTGAGCTGAACACAGCAACTCAGACTGAGGAAGTCTTTCGGACGAAAGACGAAACGTTTCTACATTTTTTATTTTTATTTTTGCTTTGTTTTGTTTTATTCTTTGAATGTCCAGAGGACCAGACTTAGCTTTTTTAGATAATTCAGCAAATGTTTTCATTCTGCTTTATTCTGTTAACTTAGGCTTATGATTACAGCTAATTTCAGCTGTTTTTCAGCAAGTTCTTCTGCAATAAGAATTCACACTGCATTTTTGCAGAAAATGAAAATTTCTCTTGTTATATCTGGTTCAGTGGCTCATGCCATATGTTCTTCTCCACCTTGGTCTGTCAGCAGCCGGCAATAAAAAGGAACGTTTCATTTTTTGTACCTTGCAGATGAGCCTGGGGATGAGAAGCAGCACCAGGATGCAGTCGTGGTCACCGCCATGACGGAGGAAGGAGTCGGGCATGAAGGAGGTGAGTAGGGACACCTGTCTGTTTGCCTGAGCCACCTCCATTTTCCTCAGCTCCATCTCGATGGCCTGGACACACGCAGGCAGATTTGTTGGGTTTAAAAAAAAAAACAAGACAGCATCAGTGTACTCAAATCATCATCAGGACTATTGTGCTGCACTTTACTTAGACCCGTCTAAAGCTTCTGATCCTGGAGATCATGACATCTTGTGTCATAACCTCTCAGACATATGATTTCTCAGAACACGCTGTCGGTTTGTTCTCCAATTACCTTTCAAAGGCAATGTGTTCATCATAACGGTACTTCTTCCAGCTATTTAACTGTCAATAATGGTGTCCCACAAGGCTCAGTCTTAGGTCCCACCCTCTTTCACAACATGGACATTCAACATCATCCATCCATCTCTTGTAAATGAGTCCTCATGACTCAATGAGACCAACCTATATAAATAAAGGCTGAATGAATGCATGAATCACGTTCATTTCCTACCTTGGCATAAGCTTTGGTCTCTGCAAACTTGATCTTGAAGTCGAACAGCTCTGCCGGTGGCTGCTGAGGTTGTTCGGTGTTTGCACTCTGCTGACTGACCAGCTCTCTGTTGGCCTCCTGACGTACAGAAAAGAGTTGAGTAATCTTCCTCCTCAGTTCATCCTGCGCTCCTCTTCCATCAACTCACCTGCAGCGAGACGGTGAGCTCCCTGTACTTGTTGATGGTCTGCTGGTAATCAGCTACGGTCTCCTGAGCTGCTTCCACCTTCTTTTCTGCCTCTCTGACCTTCGCTCCACTCAGGTCCACCTGCTCCCTCAGCTCCATCTCGGTCTCTCTGGCGTTCTCCTGGAGCTCGTCGTTCATCTCGTTGATGGCTTCCTGTTACGAGCAGAAAAAGTAAGATTGATTTTTTTCCCTCTTGTACGCCTTGTTTTTACTTTTAAACTTATTTTTTAGGTCCATCTGCTCCTTTAAGTGAAAATTTATCACAAACTCAAAATGAGACATTACATTCCAGTGAACGTTTTACAATAAACAAGTTTAAAAACAAGTTTTAAGCTTTGACAGATAATTTAGTTTTCTCTTTAAGTTGGCAAATAAATTCACAACCAAAATATTTCCTAAAGATTGTCACAAATATTGACTTGAGCTTTACTATCATTGGTGATCTGTTGCTACTTGGCGCTATATAAATAAACTGAACTGAACTGACAGAATTTTCACCATCATACTTTCTGGTGGAAATCTGGACACTGACCTGACTCGTAAAAAATAAAAATAAAAAGCATTCTGCGATTAAAAATAATCAAAACGCTTTACAGGAAATAATCAATAAAAACTTTGACAGGACACTGACTGGTTCAACTAAAACATTCCAGTGACCTATGGTTATTTTACTGACATGAAAACAGGTGGTAATTAGGCCTGTCAAGATAAATTTTTGCTGGGCGATTAATTGTCTCAGAAATTATTGCGATAACCGATAATATTGTTTGAAATTTGAAAATAGTTAGTAATTATTGTCAAATTTAAGAATAAATGTTGGTCAGTTTTGTGTGTAGTATCTTTTGTGACCACTGGATGGCAGTATAAGATTGTTTGAACCACAAGGATGGATAGTGAGGGAGCGAGCAGCATTAACAATCCAAAAACGCGATTTTGGACGTTTAAAACGGATTTCAAAGAGAAAGGGAGGGGTCAGTGAAGATCACGGGAGTTGAGCCTTTTGTCATCCAGTGTCTTCAGTGGAAAGAGAGAAACGATAAAGCCGCTAAATGAAAATGAGGTTGATAATTTTCATTTATCATGCGATTAATTGATTTATTGTTTATCGCGACAGGACTAGCGATAGTTTAAAAAAGTTCAACTTTTGCACCGACCAGATCAGTGACGGTCTCTCTCAGCTCTCGGACTTTCTCCTCCAAGTCGAGGTTCCTCTCAGTTAGGGTCTCCACCATCTCCTCTGATCCCAGAGCTGCGTCCACCTAAAGGTACACAAAGCCTCAAGTTCAACTTTATTATCAATAAACTTGGTTTGTTTTAAATTCTTTGTAACTGCACACGTCTCCATATGAGAAACATTTTTCATCAGCACCATTTATTTATTTGAAAGTACCAGCTGACTGAAATGCAACTTTAAAAGCCGTTCTTCTCCGTAATCATGAAGTGAGGTCTTCCAGGCTTTACCTGCTCCTTCAGTTCATCGATGGTGGCCTCAGCCTGCTTCAGTTCTTCTTGCAGTTTCTCTTTTTGAGTCCTCAACGTCTCCCGCTCCGTGTTGTTCTTCTCCGCGTGCTTCTGCAGCTTCACGTGCTCTTGTTTCTCTGAGGCAGACAGGTCACGCATCCTGACGAAGGACAGGAGAGCAGTGCACATTTAGACGGGGTTCCCCGACAACTGCAGTGTGTGATGGGGTAAACAAACAAAATGTACAAAGACATGGTTTGTTGTTTATTTTACAAAGATATTCAAATCATTTAAAAGATTTCTTGCTACTTTTGAAGGTATAGGCCTTTAAGCATTTCAACTATTCAGCCGATTTTAAAGGAAGAGAAAAAAACAGTCCCTGGGTAGTTTAGTACAGTTGTGTGTACAGCACTGAACACGGAGCAGAGCTGTCTGAAGAGCTCACAAAGAAGATTTTAGAAGGCCATGTAAAAAGTAAAGGCTACAAGGCCATCTACAAGCAGCTCCATGTTCCTCTGGCTGCAGCTGCCAGTATTATTAAAGTGCATTAGGTTTACAGAACAGCAGCCATTCTCCCAGGGCGTGGACGCAAGAGGAAATGCAACCCCGGGCTGATGCATTTGAAAGTGCGAAAGGCAGAAAAAGAGCCATATAAAACTTTTTCAAGCTCAACTCCAAGGTCAAGGTATATCTTTATTTTTATTTTTTTTTTTTATCACATCATCCATTGTATTTGGAGTCATAATCATCTTAATGGAAAGATTTTTTATTTTTTTTAATTAAAAAAAAACATAAGGGCTCCCAGTTTCTGGGATTGGAGCTTTATGGCCAGATACATTTTTTTATAACGTTATTATTTTGTAAGGGGGAGGGGTAAAAAAGGTGGGCCTGTGATCGGAAGGTTGCCAGTTCGACTCCCTGTACAGATAACATCAAAATGTAGGTGGGATAGGTGAAGCACCCACACCCATCTCCACTCTCATTTGCCCCACTTTGAACCCTTGAGCAAGGCCCTTAACCCCCACCATCTGCTCCCCCGAGCTCGCTAGATGGCAGCTCCCTGCCCCACACAGAGGGCTGTGGTAGCTCGGTGATCTGTGGTTGTGTCAGGAAGGATATCCGGCATAAATTTTATTTATTTTTAAAGCCAAGTCTTCGGATTGAGTTAGTTTGCTGTGGCAACCCCTGAAGAAGGGAGCAGCCAAAAGAAGGAAATAAAAATTTGCAACGGGGCCAACAGGTTGATCCATGTCTGTGTACAGGAAGTCTCTTTCTGGAGCTGTTTAGGAGTAAACGAGTTATTAAAATGCTAATATTTAGTTAAGATAAGCGATGGTCCATTACCTGACCAGTGCCTCCTTCAGCCGGTTGTTCTGCTCCTCCAGCTGCTTCACTTGATAACTCGATGCAGCTCCATCGGTGCCTGCGAGACAGAGTCATTACGCCAACACCGATCAGAAAGAGTCCGTGCTGTTCAGTTCTCCGCTCACCTTTCTCTGAAATCTCGTGCCTCAGGATCTCCAAATCCATGGAGAGCTCCTCCACCTTCTCCTTCAGCGAGTCCACCTCCACTTGCAGGGACTCCGCTCGCTCCTCAGCCATCTCTTTGTCCAGCGTGGCCATTTCGATAGCATCTGCCGTGTCCGCCATCTCCTCCATGTAGCGGTCTTTCGCCTCCTGGGCCTCCCGGGCTTCCTGCACGTGAAGGTGAACAGGTAACATGACTGAAGACTCACTTTGGACTTTCAGACCCTACAGATGGTTTCCGTTGCATCAGAGCACCTTCTTGGCCTCTTTGAGTTGTTTCTGCAGCTCGGCCTGCTGCTCCTGCATTTTGCTCTTCCACTCCTGCAGCTGCTCCAGCTGAATCTTGTACTTCTCCAGTTCCTTCAGCTTCGCCTTGTCATCCGTTCGCTTCATCCTCAGAGTCTCCAGCTTCTCCTCCAGGTCTTTGACCTGAGCTCGCAGAGACTCCTCCTCCTGAGGAAGGAGCACGTGGAGGGCGGAAGAGGAGAGAACATGGGAACGCAAGATCAGTGCATTTTATAAACTTACTTCATTTGTTTCAACAAGATTTTATTTTATGGTAGAAATGTAAATATAGGAAGTTGTAATCAAGTCTCAGCACTAAAAACAAAACATTTATTTAATTTACCCCCTAAATAAAAGAATGAAAAGCAAAAATGAAACTAATCTGTTGCTCCGTGAATTGTAGACACAGAGAAGTGGTCAAGAGTCATCAGTGAGAACATTTCAAACCTACCGTATTTCTCAGAGTATAGGTCGCACCTTTTTATCATTTTTTTCATGGCCTGCGACCTATATATGGCTTTTTATCACTTTCGGCAAAACAAATTTTTAAATCCAGCTCATTTCACAATTACGTTCATTTATTAAGGAAAAGTTCAGCTCAGACATATATTTGCTATAATTTTTATCAAACAAATAATTGTTTTTAAGTGTTAATCTTCTTAAAAGCCTTGCTGTGCGCTCCTGTGGCAGACATTTGCAGCAGAGCTAAACGTAGGTGCGACCTATACACCAGTGCACCTATCTAGGGACCTATCTAGGGATATCTAGGGATTTCCAATCTATTGGTGATGATTGGACAATGCGACCTATACTCCAGTGCGACCTATACTCCGAAAAATACGGTACTACAGTAGTCCCTCGATGCTTTGCAGTTCGACTTTTGTGGACTCGCTCTTTCGCGGGTTTTCAACGATAGTCAACTTTAATATTACTCACGTGATAGGGGCAGTACAGATAAAAAGAAAAAAAAACTTCAGACAGGCGCCGCCATATTGTAGTTTTCTTTCAATGAGCCTGCATTGTATCGCCAGTCCAAAAAGAACTACCCGGTACGCTACCCAGAAGCCAACAGTGCTTTCAGAAGCTGCTTTCTGCCAAAATGGAGGGAAAGTTTTTATCTGATCTGAACCAGATTAAAAGTTTGGTCCTTATTCATAGTAGGGCTGAACAATTAATTGAATTGCAATAATATCGCGATACGATAAAACGAGATTTTCTAATCGCAAAGTCTGCGATTTGACTGGTCACGTGATCTGGTTACGTCACTTGTGAGTGAGTGGAGCGAGAGAAGTCGACACTGCACTTTAACCGTTTGCGGGAGCTGATACATCTGAAAGTTTGGTACCAAAGAGGGGCAGCATATCCGTATTATGAAATTTTTATTTATTTATTTATTTCAAGACACTGCGCAACGACGTGTAAAGTGCAGAACCTGCCTGCTGCTGTTGCTACCTATCGAGGTAACACCACAAATCTTTATCAACACTTAAAAAAACACAACAAAACCATTTACGATAGTTGCATCATGACTAGAATGACAACGACCAGTGCTTCAACTTCAAGCAAGCAAAGAACCAGGCGACAGGGATCACTGACCGAACTGTTTGAACGTGTTGCTCTGTATGAACATAATTTGAAACGGCACGTGGAAATAACTCGAGCAAGAACGGAGTTCATCGTGAAAGACATGATGCCCATTAATATAGAGACCAAGCGGTCCGGTGTTTTCTCTGGAGCTCACCCGGACTTTTTTCATCCGGATTTCTCTGGATTATTTGGACTCGATCGGGACCGTTGGGTGGTTTTGTGCTGGCTCTCCAAAAGCATCTGGTGCACAATGGCTGCAGAGAGATGATCAGAACCCTGGCTGATGAGTACCCATATAAAATTTAGCCGTAGCTAGCTACTGTGCAGTACAATTGGCTAAAGACCCGTTGTCTTTATCCATCTTGTTCCACAGTTGAGACTGGGGCTGTGTCTTAATAAACTTTATTAATGTTGCACCACCTCTCACTGTTCCTCTCATAAGGCACAAGTTTTGACTCGTTGTTTGTCTCGGGGAAGGAGGCTGAAGCCAGTCGGACATGCAGCTCACACACGCTTACTAACGTCGTGAAGACAGCGCAGCTGAAGAGGATTATTTAATATATGTAAATAGTTTATTTTTCAGACATTTATTTTGTACAGTTACAGCCGTTTGTTAATAAATGCGCCTGTGTGACAATTGAGACAAAGGTTTGGCTCAGAAATATATTTTTGTTATTACTTTATGGAAAGATAAATATATTGATATATATCGTATATCGTCATTCATCTTAAAATATTGAGATATTAATTTGTCTATATCGCTCAGCCCTATCAAACAGTAACATGGATGAAATGGAACAAAACCACCAAGGAGATGAACAGGATGCAAAAGTTACACAACCTGACAAATAAAGAGTTCTTACTGGGACCCACCTTGCTGGAAGTAGATGGGACCAGGGCAGCTGCAGGTGACGGGGTGACGGGGGCCCCCAGAGCTCCCTGCTGAGAGGGGCTCGCCTCACCGACGTCTCCGGACACAGAAGGCGAAAGACTCTCACGAGATGCCTGTCGATACAGACGGAGGCGTTTCAAAGAGTGACGATAAAATCTGAACCCGAGTGAAAGAGAGGAGTCTGTG
Source organism: Garcialebias charrua (assembly GCA_038048925.1). Classification (NCBI taxonomy): domain Eukaryota; kingdom Metazoa; phylum Chordata; class Actinopteri; order Cyprinodontiformes; family Rivulidae; genus Garcialebias; species Garcialebias charrua. The sequence continues at coordinate 21,347 of JBBPBX010002764.1, read as the reverse complement.
ATCCAATAAACCAGAGAGCTGTTAGTAAGAGTCAACCACGGTGAGCATGCAGCTTAACGTAGTACCTCACTGGGACTAGTGGAGACAAAACTGTGAGAAAAATACAAATAATTTTACCTGAACTGTCCTTTTGACACATTCGCTAAAATTCCTGACTCAATTTGCAGGTTTCGTGCAACAAAACGGCTCATTTTTGGAACTTGAGACGGTCGCGACAGTCATGCTGGACTATTGAGAAATCTGGACCACACAAACAACTCCTCAGTCCGCTCCCCCACAACAAAAATGTTTTAACATATTTTTTGGACTATAAGGTGCAATACCAATGAACTGGTGTTTTCATACATAAAGGCGCACTGTCGATTTTTGAGAAAATTAAAGGATTTTAAGTGCACCTTATAGTCCAAAAAATATGGTAATTTGTTTTGTTTTGTATGCATTCAGCTTTCACAACCATTTTAATAACCTTTAAAGCTTTTAGTAAAGAATCAATATTCAATAACCTAAAAAAATAAGCTTGACAAACATGTTACAATTTAGTAAGTGTAAAAATGATTTACGATAGGAGAAAACAGGAAGTGAACTGAATTATTTGTTTTTAAATGAGTAAGGGGTGACTTAAACTAATCCTGCTTCTATCTGAACAAGCATCAATTTGTTTCGTATTATTACATGATCAAAACAAACCTAATTAAATTGTCAATTAAAAAAAAATTGGTTTAATGCACATTTTATTTTGAAAGTGCATTACTTACTGTGTCACAGAAAAACATTTACAGGTAGTAATTCATAAAGAAAATGCAGCAGCAGAATTACAGAAACTAGAGATTGGTTTGAGACAATCACGACTATTTAGAGAAAATAATCAGTTTTTGCACATTTTTAAAACTTTCAGAATTCCAGTGACAGGAAAGCACGCTGAAACTTCTTTGCAGTTTTTATATTTTGTCTCCAACAGTCGGAGTCCAGTGAGATACTGTCCTTTAAAGAAACAAACAGCGAAGACTGAAAGATTTACTAAATGTTTCGTGACAATCCTCGATTTGCTTCCAGGAGAAACTACATCAAGTCCAACACATTCCCACAGAGTCCAAAGCCCCTGTGCCATAGAGGGTAACAAAATGGACCGTGTTCACACCACACCCCCGTGAGGCGACGCGCGGCGCTCGGACACAAAGAGCATACCCGGAGCATCAGGCTGGAGCGGCTGGAGGGGCGAAGCAGAAGGGAGGGGAGGGAGGTGGCAGGAGCCAGGCGTGGAAGGTTCAGCTGCCAGAGTCATTACAGAACATCTCAGTGTTGCACTCAGCAAATCAATCAATAAACCCTACTCTGATTCTTCGTTCCAATAGAGTGAATGTTTATGAAGCGTTCACTCTATTGTGGCCCATTTATCTTCCGTACGTTTTTCAGAATCTTGTTCCACAATTTTTGTTCCGTTTCAACAAATCATGACAATCCTGCTATGACTTTTGGTATTGGTGTAACTTCAGCTTTTTGAAATATTTAGCCTTTTCTGCCACTTTTTTTCCCCCTCTTAGAAAATGAATTGAGCTCATTTTACATCCATATCTTTAGATGAGTTTACAATTATAATTTCCACTTGTTAGGCTCCTTTCAGCTTATTTCTGCAATTTTCAGCTTTTTCCAGCTACCACCATTTAGCTGTTTTATGCAAATTGTAGCTTTTTTGGCTAATTTCACAGTTTTGCACCAATTTAAACTTTTTTTCATCTTAATTCAGCAAAAACATGCTCACGCCACTCCTTTCCAACAATTTTAGGCTTTTTGGGTTACTTTTCAGCAGGTTTTTTGTTTCGTTTGCTTATTTCAGCTTTTTCAGATAATTTCCCCTTTTTAGTGTTCATTTCTGCTTCTTTCAGGAAACATTCTTTCTGCTTTGTTCATCAGGCAGTCAGGATGCTAAACTCTCTGCCTGCTCTGCCCTCCCTCCCACTTGTACTGCCTTAACACAAAAAACTTTCACACATTACCACACAACACAAAGATTTTAACACTGGACTCTGTGTCATCAAAACGGGTTATTCACTCAACTCACGGTCATGTGCTCATTCAGTTTGCACTACTTCTTATATTTGCACTAATGTTTGTATTACATTACTGCCTATAGTCATACTACTGTTTACATTCACTGTTTACATTTATTACTACTGTTTACATTCATTACTACTGTTTACATTTATTACTACTGTTTACATTTACACTACTTTTTATATCTACACTACTGCTGATATATATATATATATATATATTTTTTTACTAGCCTTATTGCATATGCCACTTTACCTCTATACCAATATCAACTACCTCATACATATACTGTGTTCATAAACTTCATATGCTGCTTTGTCACTCTATTACAAATGTCAATGTCAGAACCTTCATTTTATTTTATAGATATACTTTTTATACTTTTATACTACTATGCAAAAATTACTATGCAAAAACTCAGGACAGTATTACACTTTTATTATTTCATTTTTTGCTTATGTTTATTAAATGTTTTAGTGTTTTAGTGTTTAAATGGTTACTGTTGCACCGAGGGACTGAGAGAAATGCAATTTCAATCCTGTGTATGTCCTGTACATATTGCAGTTCTGACAATAAAGTTGACTTTGACTAATTTAAGCTTGTTCTACCTTTTTGGCTACTTTTTTTTTTTAGCATATTTTAGCTAATTTGGTAATTTCTACTAATTTCAGCTTTTTTGTACTAGTTTCAGCTTTTTCTGTCATTTTAGCTACTATTTTGCTGTTTTGTGCTAAATTTAGCTTTTTCAGCTAATTCCACATGTTTTAGCTCATTTCAGCTCCTTCCACTTCCTTAGTGGTAGTTTAAGCTTCTTTCCGCCTTTTCAGCTATTTTTTTTTGCTAAATTCAGCAATTTTTTTTAGCCAATTTCCCATTTTATTTGCCAATTTCTGCTTATGTAAACCTCATTCAGCAAATGTGTATTCTTTCTGCTTTCTTCTGCTACTTCAGTCTTGTTCATCCATTTCAGCATGTTTTATTTAGCTAATTTCAGCTGTTTTCAGCAATAAGCATTCACACAGCATTTTAGCAGGAAATGCATTTTCTCTAGTTTAGTTGGAGAATAAACTTCTGATCATTTATCATATTTACAATATTCCTTCGATTTAACAAGCATCCCTACAAAAACAAACACTCCACAACACGCCGTTTGACCTCTGCGGTCCCGTTTCCTGTAAACAAGCTCACCTTTGCAGAGCGACGGGCAGAGGGCTGGAGAGGAGGAAGTGAGTTGGAGAAGGGTGAATTCAAACACACACGCAGACAAGGAAACACACACACATTCAGCCATGAAGTGCAAGAGTAGATTAGCAACAGGAAAGAAAGCTTCTCTATCAGTTAGTTTGTTTTGATTAATTATAACGTTGCATGCATTAGCTAGCACTCTTAACTAATGGTTATTTAGGTGACTTGAACAGAATAAAGCAATAAAAACACAGTTCGAAACCACAGAAATATCAACCCAACATGGCAACGTTTTGATTTCTTAACGTGCACAGGATACCTTCGCCAAAATAACATATCTACAAGGAAAAAAGTGGAAACTAAAAAAATGAATTAGTAACGGTAGATCATTTATTTATGTGCCAGGCAGATGCCAACAGGTGAAGATGGTCTCTTAAAAGCAAAAGATGAGTGTGTTAGTGACATGTACACAAGTGCTGAATTTAAACATCTGTACCTTCTTAATGTTCGCTGGTGTCTGCAGAAAAACGAGTTCAGACAAAAAAAAAAGATGAACCTAAAAATCAGGTTAAATCTACATCTCGAAAAAACAAAAGACTAAAACTGTTAGGAGGGATCAAAATAAAAAGCAGTCAGTAGCTGTGTTTCCATCCATTTTCATTTCGATTTTTGAGCTAATTTTTGAAATCTCGCAAATATGTAAATACAAATTAATGCGAAGCAGAAGTGTTTCCATCTGCTGGCTTGAAGCGCATCTACCAAGCCACGCACAGCGTCATTACGTCAGACGTCAGCGTCATTACGTCAGACGTCGGCACTGCGCATGTCTACAGTAAACAGGAAGTAGCAGTTGAAAACAGAACCTGGCCACACATCTCGTCAAAATGGAGAGAATATTTCAGGTACGTGTTGCTATCGGTCGAGTTGTATTTATTCTGTCATACAAACTAGTTTTAGCGATGTTACATGTTGTCCGGAGCGGAAACAGCTGATCAGTCACGTGACGTGAATGTTCGCTTCGGCAGCACGAGTCGGCAAATGTGTTTCCATCTGTCGCTGTGCGCATCTGCTCATTTTCGAACATCCCAAAAACCACCTCAAGCGAGCGTATAAACTTTTTGGCGAACTTGAGAAAGTAAATACGGATTTTGCCGTTTCCATTAAGCTTTTCTGCTGCGATACTTCAAAATGCGCACCTAGAAACCTTGATGGAAACACGGCTATTCAAACAGGCTGGCTTCATTCCAGCACTTTCTGTATGTAAATTGACATACAGTTTTGTGTCTTCTAACAGAGACCTCAAGGGAACCTCCTGGTGTGATCTTTCAATTTACATGTATGTGTTACAAACCCCTTTTGTTAAGCTGGGATGGGTCGTTTTGTCAATTTAAATAGAATGGGCATGTTATTTAATTTGTGGTGTTTTTTCAGTTTCCAATTTCACATGTTGGTGCGTGACTTGTAAGCCTGTATAAAACTTCTCGTTCTCACAGCTTCCATTCAGAATTGAAAAAGACTTCTGGACAGAAGTCGAAACGTTTTCTGCAACAAATAAAGTCCAGTTGATCCTGTATTGAACGCCTTTTTTGATTTCATCATGTCCTGGACGACTGAGAATCTTCACCAGCAATATTGAACAATTACTGGATATAATGATGGAGTTTGTTAAAATCCAAAACTGGTTTAAACTTAACAAATTATCATTAAATTTGACAAAAAAACATTTAGTTCGGTAATAAAAAGAAATCAATTGATGTTCTATTTTTAATCGAGGACTCAGTGATTTGCAGAGTCAGTGAGGTAAAATTTTTGGGTGTTGTCATTCAAGAAAATCTATCATGGAAACAACATATAAATTTGGTTAAAACAAAAATATCGAAATCAATTGCAATATTTTATAGAGTTAGATATCTACTAAACGACAAAGCATTGTATCTGTTGTGTCATTCAATGACTGTGCCACATTTGATTTACTGTGTTAATGTATGGGGAAAAATCAGGGAGAAGGATTGTGGAGCAGAAGTTAAGGAAGCCAAATCAATCCCTGTCTTTAAGAAATTGGTTAAAGTTGAATTATTAAACAAATATAAATGAATGTATTTTAATGAGTCATATATACAATTGAAAGTTGAATGAATTATTTACTTATTTTGTTATTATAGAACAATTTGTTTGAATTCTTATTACCGGTAGATAAATAAGGAGCAGATTTAATAAGATATTTTCTTTATCTGCTACCTTTCATTTTATATGTTATATATTTTTTTCTTTTCAATTCATACATGTCAATTGCTGTATTTCATTATTGTAAAATGAATATAATAATAATAAAACAATCTACAGAAAATCATGACTTTCAGACAAATTTTTTTTTAAATAAAATTATTTTACAGAAAGTTTAAATTTGCAGTTTGTTACCTGCTTGGTTGTTCTGGGAGTCTCGGGAACATCTGGAAATTACAACGTTTATTATAGTTTACCACTTTAATGTTTCAGAAAAGCAGCTGTCAGACCCCAGGGGGTCAATTCTCACCTTTTTGTTTGGGTGTCTTTAACCCGCTGGACTCAGGGGTCTCTGGGGAGGCGCTACCCGAGTCATCCACCACCTGGATCTGTAGAGCCAGACAATTTAATCCAGGTTATGTTAGAGTTTAATTACAATACTTATCATATAAGGCTGTAACTTTTGTAAATACTCAGATTTCTCACTGTATCCAAATACATTACATCACTAACCTGAGACGATCTGACAAATATCCCGTGATTCTCCTCACAGGTGAAATAGCGCTTCCCCTGCACCGTGCCGTCGTTCTTGCCTTTAGGCTCATCCAGGATGACGCCCACCCATTTACCCGAGGCAAAGAGGGTGGCGCCGATGTAGGCCACAGTCCCTCGCTGACCCTTCCCCGTCACCTCGACTGTGGAGCCGACCTGAGACGAAACAAGATGAGAAAAAAAAAATGGTTAAAGTAAACTAATCGGTAATGGAAATGAACTGAAATCTACACATTTTTTAAAAACGTTTCCTCGTGTCTGAGAATGAAACGTACCTTTGGAGGTTTAACGCTCTCCACTGTTCCGCCAGAGCTCATTTTGCTGATCAATGGGCTGGTCAGCTGAGGAACATGGAAAGTAAAGATTAAACAAATAAATAAAAAAAGGTAAAGAAAGGACGAAGGAAGCAAAAATATACGATTGTGAGATAAGAGGAGAAGAGGAGGGAGACAAGGAGTTGTATTGTTTGTACTCAGATTCTTCTACATTGTATTTTTCAAGTGTTTCTTGACCAAAATACATTGCTTCATAAAAAATAAATATAACCCACTAGGGGTGCGAATCTCACAGTGTCTGGAGAATCGATTCGATTCCGATTTTTGGTGTCACGATTAGATTCAAAATCGATTTTTCAATATAGAAACGATTTTTCTATTAAAATGGTCATAAATTTAGTTTCAGTTTTGTAACTGACAAGCTGAAAACATTAAACAACAATGTAAATAAATGGAACATTTTTTTTAAAACAATACTGTAATTTTAGGTTCCTTATTGTATCAAATTTTTTGCATCGTTTGATATTTATACCAAAAATAGGAACAAATAATACAGGAATGCATTAAATTTATTTAAACTCAAAGTACTGAAGTTTTATGATTTGGTGGACTATAATATTTTGTTAGTAATGTATAGGGCTCATAAGAATACACTACCTTCAAATGTTCAAATGTATTTTGTTAAGAGAGAAAGCTGCTACAGTCTAAAGGGAACTGAAATTTTTGCAAAGCCAAGGTACAGAACTAGTTTGAAGGGACGGTTTATTTCAATACAGGGAGTTAATTGTGGAATGGTTTGGGAAATGATGTTAAAGATGTAAACTCCGTGATTAAGTTTAAAAAAAATGATCAAAACTAAATTGTTAACAAAATACTAAAACTTTTAGTTAAGTGTTTAATGTTCTACATATTTGTAGATTGTGAAAAGTTGTTCTTTTTGCTCTGTCACTTATAGAAGATCATTGTTTGAATTTATTTTTTTTGAACTAGTTTTGTTTTTGAAAAAAGGGGCAGATAAAATAAGATTTCTTCTTCTTTCTGCCACCTTTCATTTTATGTATTCTTTCATATACTATATGGTTTTATTTTCTTTATCTTTTGGGTTTTAATGTAAAAAAAAAATATCGATTTTGGGGCTTTTATAATCGATTCTGAATCGCCAGGACTAAGAATCTAGTTGTTTTTTTTATCGATTTTTTTTCCTGCACCCCTATAACCCACTATAGAAATGGCTATAACTCAGTCCATTTAACTGGATTTAATTTATATTTTTATTTATATGATATTTTTATTTATAATAATTTAAATGCAATCATAACAAGCGTTCAATACAAAAACAACTGGACTTTATTTGTATAATTTAAATGGAGCTAAAATTGGGTGTAATAGTAGCAGCTGAGTCATCCTCAACACATATTCTGAACAGTACAAGATCTTTGCCTAAAATCTTGGCATTAACTGTTGGGAACATTAACTGTTACCAGTCTGTCGAAACTCCCAGAAAATAATCACTGAAGTTATTTTACGTTTTAAAATCCACCAATTTCAAGCTGGCCAACCACAGTTAATCAAACTTAGAGGTAGAGATGAAAACATGTCGGAAAAATTTACAGGTCTTTTGCAAAAAAATTAAGTGGGGTTTGAGCCACGAGTCATTCCTACCACATATCCTAAGCACTAAGAGATTGTGTAGGAGAACATTTTGCACAATCATTACATTATTTTAAAGAGTCCACCAAAAAGGCTAAACCTCTATCAGTTGTAAGATCATATTTGTTTAAATCTCTGACACAAACGCTGTTGGATGATATGAATTTCCTTAAAGAATGCTAAGCCTTTCTGTCTTTTATTTAGGAATTTCTAACATTTAAATGACCTGCAAAGGGCCTGAATAAACACTAGGGTTTAGTTTTTACAGCTAATATTTTGCAACTCTTTCTACTCAAGTCTCACAAGTTTACATAAATAATAAAAAGATAAAAAATAAACTCAATACGAGAGTCCTCAGGCACCCTCACAGACGCAGTCATATGTCCAGGGACACAACAAACATTCTTATAAAGTGGCATCATCTCAGACAAAGAAGGTCATTCAACACAAACTAGGTCTGCGGTAAGAGACTGCTCCTTATGAGAGTCTTGTCAGGACACGAGTTCATGCGGTTTTAAATTAGCCAGCAGACAACTACAGGTATTTGAAAAGCCACAGTGCCTTTCTATATCTGAAGCACATTATTTTAGTATTAGTCGACGTTGTTAGATGCTTGCAAATTGGATCAGTAACTTTATATCTTTAGCCAAATTATTTTACAGATAAAATTTAATTGCAATATGTTTGACTTGAAGAGATGAGCACAAAGATGAAATCCAACATGAATGGTGAGTACATTTTACTAACATAGTACAATTAATTATAACTTAATGAAAGGCATTTGTACGTTAAAGAATTATACCTTTATATTAGAAGCTCGTGTTACTCACCCTGGGAGAGTAAGAATGTCGTCTGTTCAAAGCCATAATTACAACCTTGTATTTGTTTCAACTCCAGTGCAAAACTGAAGACTATCGTTACTTTTATTTCTCTACTTTTACATGTCTGTCTTTTTCTGATAAAGATCAGACAGAAGAGCAAGTGAGGCTTTTAGGGCGGGATCTTTGTGGTGAATCACAAAACGTCACAGCTGATCTGAGCTGGAAAACATTGAACTAAACAGTGTATTATTTATTTATGCTTTGTTTTGTTTTTTTAATGTCCAGAGGACCAGACTTAGCTTTTTTTAGATTTTTCTACCTGGATTATTGAGCATGCATCAGGGTAAACAATTGTATTCTACTCCACAGGAACACCATGCACTTCAAATTTAACATGGCATTTCACTTATGGTGCAGGTTAAGAGGTGTCCAAATTAAAAAAAGGTAAACTCAATCATCCAGTTAGATAACAACAAAATAAGCTTAAATCGTGTCATCTGGACCAGTTTCTTTGTGGTGTAACTGTTTCTCACAAAGAAGCTGGTCCAGATGACACGATTTTTTATTTATTGTTAGGTGTCTTGATCGTTTAATCGTCTAATCCAAACACAAACTAAACATTTTCGCTTAAAAATAGTGGTACAGCAAACTATGCTATGTAACACAACAATTTTAGTACGTATTAAAAACAACGCACGAAGTGTATCTAGTTGTCTCTGTCAACGAAGATTATTAACGAGAACTGTCCACCCGGTTAGCTAAATTTAGCTAAGGCTAGCAGGCTAAAACAGACAACACTCCTGCTACATTTTATATTGCAAGATAACGAACACATTCAAACACAAATTACTTTTTTAAAACATTTTAACAAATGATTCAGTTTGAATTAATTGTTGACAGCTAGCTAACATTAACCCAACAAATACCGGTAGGTTAGCGAGTCAATAAAAGACAAAAAATACTATTTTATTAAGCTAAAACAAGGTAAATACTTAATAATAGTGTTGCTCACCTTCACATAGACACAAATCCTTGTCTTAAACTGGGTTTTATTTCGTGTTCATGCAAATATACCGTTATCCCTTATTTTATTTATACCGATCTTTCCAACCCGACAGTCAGCACTTCCGCTTTTATACGTCATTTCCTGCAGGTAAAAGGGAATGTTGTAAACTAGCGCCCCTTGTGGTCAATTGTAGTATCTACCAGTGTACGTATGCTGGTGAAGATTCTCAGTACCAGTGTACGTCATTTTACTTACTACTTGAATTTAAAAAAAAATCAAAATGTTCAAAATATTGTATATTTTTAATTTATATATATTCTATATTTTTCAAGAATTATACTTTGTTTCATTTTATTCATTTATGGTTACTTTTTATAGGGACAAAAGTTAAATATTAATAAATAGTATACTAAAGGTCTGCAACCTGCGGCTCTGGAGCCACATGCGGCTCTTTGGTCCCTCTGCAGAGGCTCTTTCAAGCTTTGACCACAACTAAAGTAAAACTGAATTTTATTGTTTATACAATTAACAAAAAAAAAGAACTAGAGGTAGTTTTAGCTGTTTTCATTTCTCTTGCAAATACTTTGCTTTATTCCTATACTTAATGATTTTTTTCTACAATTAAAAAAATTACAAGAAGCTGGTCTTTTCATTTGTCTTAAATTATAAAAATATCAATAAGTGTTAAAATTATTAGATATTTTTAGCTTTATAATATCATTCCTACTAGTCACAAAAGCCTCATCCAACAAACCTAAAGTGGCCCATGGGCCACCAGTTGATAATCACAGTTGCAGCAGGTTGTTGCGGCTCTGGACACATTTAGTTTAGTGAATGAAGGTGTAAATATGGCTCTTTTGATCAAAAAGGTTGCAGACCCCTGCTCTAAAACATTTGTCCTTGGCTAAAATGCAAAGCGCATCCCTAGATGGGCGTTTGGCAACACAGAAATAAACAGTTCAAAAGAACCAAACATAACTAGATAAAAACAAATCACAATTACATCTACAAAGTGTGTTCGTTAGTCATGACAGTAAAACTGGTTCTCCATTTAAAAATGCATCTTGACAAATTTTCAACAAAGAAAGAACATAGATATTATAGACTTTAGGCCTGATTGAAGATGTTGGACTTAAATTATTCTAAAAAGTAAATCCTCCAGTTATTTAGCAGTCAACAATGGTGTACCACAAGGCTCAGTCTTAGGACCCACCCTTTTTACAATCTACATAGGTAATGTAGGTCAGAGCACCCCTGATGCATCCTTACATTTCTATGCCGGTGACACAGTTGTTTATTGTCGAGCTAAAAGAGTTGCTAAGACTTTCCAGCTTTTGCAATCCACTTTTGACATCATCCAGTCAGATTTGTTCCGTCTCAAACTCGTTTTAAATGCTGATAAAACCAAAGAGATGTTGCGTCAAACAGGCTCGCATCTCTCTTTTAAACTCCACGTGGAAAACCTAGTAAAGCAACTGAAAGTTAAACTGGGTTTCTTTTTCAGAAACAGATCATGTCTAACACTGAATGCTAGGAAACGCCTTGTATCTGTGACTTTCCTTCCCTCCATTGATTACGGTGACATTCTCTACATGAATGCTCCTACAAGCACCCTGCAGATGTTGGATGTTGTCTATCATGGTGCACTAAGATTCATAACTGGCTGTGATTATCGTACCCACCACTGCACCCTGTATTCACTGGTTAACTGGACATCATTAACTTCACGCAGACTCTTCCACTGGTACATTTTCATCTTTAAATCACTTCTTGGTCTGCTGCCCTCATACATCTCCTCCTACATGTCTTTGCGTGAGTGCAGCTACAGCGTGCGCTCTCAGGACATGATTACCTGCAGTGTTCCGTCAGTGAGGACTGAACTTGGCAAAAGGGCCTTCTCCTACTCCACTCCTGTTTCCTGGAATATCTTACAAAAAGATCTGAAGCTCGCGACCATGACGTCTCTAAGTGACTTTAAACATCTGTTGAACTCCTGGCAAGGACCAATGCAGACATGTTCCTGTTTTTAGTTTTCTACATTCGCCTTAATCTAGCTGTTTTTGCTACTTTTTGCCATCTTATTTTAATTTGTTAAAAAATAATCTGTATGCCTCTTTTTATAACAGTCTATTGTTGTCGCTGTTGTCATCATTCTTTGTTGGCCACCGCACCGTACAAATGAGTCCTCGGTGCTCAATGGGATTAACTTGTCTAAATAAAGGTTGAATGAAAAAAAAACATCTTATTCCAAAGCAACACTCAAACTATTCATCATCCAACACTTTTTATTTGCTTTTGAAGCTGTTGAAACCGATTTTGAATAATTATAATATGAATAATTATGTCTCTGTTCATGTTTATTTGATGTTTGAAACATTTAAAAAAGATTATACAGTATATTCATCCAATAACAAAGAAGAATGTTAATAGCGTTTTTCTCCAAATCTTTATTTATGACTACTTCAAATACAACAATGCAAGATGTACACACAAGAACATTGAACATATATATAAAATAATGATAATAATAATAATA